>MNCI01014154.1:41156-56211 GCA_015680685.1 Gnetum montanum
ATGTATTTAATCTATCTAGCTTATATTTCTTAATTATCTTAATTAGCTTAATTACTAGAAAATATTGAATAAGTAATTAAAAACATTAAATGCATAAATGAAATATTTAATCTATCCAAAATGCTGCAAGGTTTATCAAAAAGCTCATCTTTATTGCCACACACATTGTTGTGCTTAGGTACAACAATGTCCGAATATAGATCCATACACTCAATGACACTTGCTACGGGCACTTAAGAAAAATATTCTAACTTTTGAATAGATAGACTACAAGACCTTTACTACTACTCTAAGAATTAATGGCATAAATGCAACTGGTGGCTTATATTTATAAACTGGGATAGACCCCTGCATCAATGGGGCCACATTGACATAATTAACTACATCGACACAACCTTGTCGATGGGGCCTAATCAATTCAACAAAATGAAAATCATCATACCCCCATGACTAAATGAAAACTCATCCTTGAGTTCTTTACAAAATTGGAAAGTTATGGAATTATTGACTAACTTTGACATAACATAACAAAACAAGACAAAATGGACATAACAACTAAGTACCCAATGTACAAAACAAAAAATTACAAAAATTGTGGTGTTCATGAAACAATATTGAACACCATGACATGATTCTTCAAAACTACATAGCATGATCTTTGATGGAATGAAACTGATGAAGAAGGTCAAATAGTCCTAGGTGATGGTGGCTCTTGAGGTTCTGAGGGACCTTCACTACCTTTAAGCATGTGTAGTGGCAGAGACCACTTTGGTTGTCCTGTTGCTACTGCTACTTCAAGTGGAAGGTGAAAAGAATCCAATAACACCTTCATTTTCTCTTCTTTACTCCTGGGATTGTTTATATTCCATGCAACTTCGTTCATGTGGTCTAAGGTTGGAACATCCCAAGGACAAGGCAAAATGGGAAATAGCTCCTTCACATTGACAAACCAAGCCACGAATTACTTGTGCTTAATGTCAAATGCTTGAAGTGTGTCTTATAGCACCTAGTATTCATTCATTCTTTTGGCTAGGTTCTCTGTAACTAATCTCTAGTTGGTGAATTTCACCCTGAGAACCTTGAGTTTAGCATTCACAACTACAAGCTTTTGCTTGGTGTCTTTATGGGTCTTGAACTCGGCCTCATACAATAAGTACAAGCTAGGCACTTGCTTTTCAAGTTTAGACCATGGTCGTCCAATAGTCAACATTGCTAGGTTTGCATAACAAAGATTGGATAATACCATGTACTCCATCATCTCTTCAATCTGAAACTCTTTCATGAGAATTTCTGCTCTATTGTAGGCATCAATCAAATTAACAATGGGTTGCTATAATTCTCTACCTTGTTGGAGTTGTTGGAGGGCCTCATTAACTTTTGCCTTTGCCAATTGGATATGCTTTTGATTCACCTCCTTTTGTAGGAAAACCTGGTCTCTATAATGATTTTTAACTTTATTGAATTTTAGAGCCTTATTCTTCTAGGTGGCAATCTCAATAGCTAACTTCCGATGTAAGGCATAAACCTCCTCCATGAAGAGCTTACAATTCTCCATTGTTAATATCCTTAGTTCAGTGTTTTCCCTAGTGAGCTACTCCTACTATTGATGAATAAATTCTTCTAACTATTGTTTTTACACATCAACATTCTGCAAGTGATGGTTTTCTATGTTCAAGGATTCATTTTCTTAGTGCATCTACATCAATTCCTTCTATACTACATGAGTTTTAGCTTCTACTATTGACTGATTAAAGACCATCATTACCATTTCTTCCTCAACAAACTTGCACTATTCTTAAAGCTATTTAAAAGCTTCATATTGTATCAATGCAGGGTTGATGAGAGCAAGGTTAGCAATTCGAGCACATAATTTAAAAACTTCTATAGCAAAGCATTGATTATGTGCTTGAGCTATTTCAAGTTGTCCCTTCCAAGATGACGCACTTTCCCTTTACCTCGAACAACTCTGATTAGGTTGTAGTGATGGTATTCAATAAATCAAAGATATCTAGAATTAGTTGCCCAATTCCCACCAATCAGTCTACCAGTTCTTCATGTTGGGCTACACTTCATCTTTCGTTGATTATCCCAATAGATACATGCATATCTCTTAAAGAAAAAACATCTAATTCAAGTGCTATAGGTGAATTTAATTCCTTAGCAACTTGATGAGCAATGATCTCTGTAGTTGTCTCTTGCTCCTAGTGCTGCATCACCAATATGATTGCCTCCTCATCCTCCTTCAAGTGCACCATAAAGAAAGCAATATTTTTAGAGATTTCCAGAAATAGATGGTGCTAAGAGAGAGAAATTGTCATCTCTTGGGCACTTGTATTTAACCTCATAGGCAACCATGTTCATTAGGCAAATAACACTGATCCACCTCCATCTAGCTAATTATATGAGCCTCTTCTCTGAGGTGACTCATGGCTAGTCTATACATATATGGATCTCCACCACTAGTTTCTACCTACTACTCTTGTTGTTGCAAGAGTTTCTCTTAGAATTTCTACATGCATTCAACCATAGTGTGAACCTCTGGTGTTTGCTCATGAGTAGGTGGTGGAGGTGGATGTTTATGCTCCTCTTTTGTGATCATGGCAAGCATCTTATCCTTCATCATCTTAGCCCACAAAGCACTAAAAGCATGCTTGAGTATATCATTTGCGTAGTGAACTATCCCTACCATTTTGTATAGTTTTCTTATCAAGTAGGGGAAGGACAAGGTATTTCTTCCACATTCATTCTCCTTGAAGCACTTTTCTATCAATAGATAAATTAGTTGTAGAAGATTTGCTAGAAATTTTCCACTTAGAGTGATGCATGATCGAGCGAAGAAGGCTATCACCTTAATGGGCCTCACCATTGGATTGAAGTGATAGGCCACTATCTTAAAATAGACTCACTTTGTGAGTGTGGGTGTGCCAAACTCCTTGCAATCAACCACATAGCACTACTACAGCTGATCCTTCTTTGCTCCAAGGTCACCTTGTATTAACAACTCTACCAACTATGTTCATGTGTATGGCAACCTAAGGACCTATGCAATGGCCTCCACTGAGTAGGACACTTGGATGTATTTGATTTTCACAGGGATCCTACATTCCTTTTATTCTAGAAGAGATACATTTCTACCATGTACCACTCCCCATTGGAAGTGATGATTAATCATATGGGGAGGCTTGTAGTTGAGTTTTGACATCTTCTAGAGCTTGTTCAAGGAATGGTCTGAAATTTAATTCTTGGAGAACTAAGTGTTGGACCTCAAAACTTTTAATTATGTCAAGATATGCCTATGTGAGTGTGATTTCTAGTCTGGATACAAGGCCTAACACTTTTCCTCATTGTGGCTACCTCTTTAGGAATCTATTAAATAGATTCCACCTTGGCCTCATCTCTAAGACGTCCTATTGCTTGGGTACCTCATCCTATTCTTGGCCATGTTCTTCTTGGCCTCTTCCTCCTCTAGGTGGCTTCTCTTGTCATTGTGATGGTTCCTCCTCCTACGACCCCTTCGATCTTTGTGCCATCTATAATCACACATAACAATGGATTAGTAATTATTATGTAACTTAGAATGATTGGAATACCTTGTCTCATGAGAGGGTTACGTTTGGCTAAGGTGTGATTATGGTTGGATAGATTAAGTAGTTAATTATTAATTTAATCTTTGGTTTACCAAAGCTGTTAGAAGGGTTAAATTCTCAAAAAGTAATGATTTAATAACACTTATTACTTAACCCTTTAGGGGAGTTATAAAAATTTTTGAAAAGAATTATCATCAAAACCTTCGGATTTGCTATGACCACAACTAAGAGCTTACCTCTAGTAATTGCAAGATTGAAGAATGGGATGATTTGGATAAATGATGTGAGAGTTATAAGCTTGGGAAGGTTTTGGACTCTGAAAATTGCAAAAACTACATGGGCATTATGGATCAAATGTGAAAAATTCCTAAGTGTTTAGTAGTATTTATAGTATTTTTATACTATGTTGATACAGCCTAATTAATGGGGCCTAGTTGATGTAGTTTGCTACATCAACGGGGCCTATTCGATGCAACTATTGACCATCATTTACTTTTGTTGACTTGGTCAAAACTTGAAATTTACAAAGAGATTTTAAATGAAATTAGGGTCAAATGGAAGCCCAAACAACCACAAACATGATGAAAATGTAATAAGAGAGTGTTGAATTTTCAAAAATTAAGAAAATTAGGAAAACTTGTAAAATGGGATGGAACATGAGAGTGCAAGGAGCATAGAGTGATGTGCACAATGGAATCTACAAAAGATAGGATTGTAACAATGCCTAAGGTAAGGAACTTAACTAACCAAACCAAGAGATATGCAAGTGGTCCTCCACATACTAGGCATTTACCCTTGTTACCCTTGCATAACCCCAACTAAGGAGTTTGCAGGCCCCATAGTTGTTTAATGGTTATAAAACGTTAAGGACCAACCAAAAAGAATCTATCCAAGCATTTCAACACATCAAACTAAACATTGAGCATAACATAGAAATTGGTAGTGAGGTGAGTTATGGTAGCATAGATGAATGACTGAGAAGGTGAGATGGAATCTCAAATTAAGGTCGTAGGAAGTCCCTTGTAGCATATGTAATTAAAATGACCTAAGAAGTTCCATCCTTAGTCCAAACCAAGACTAGCCTCTTTTAGTAACCTCACATTGCTACTCCAAGACCAATCCAGACACTCAAGACATAAGAGTGCTTCCATAAAACAACAACCATTCCAAAAAGAGAAGAAAAGAAAAGTAGAAAGTGAGAGAGACTAGGGGGGGGGGGGGGGGGGGGGNCTTAGTTAGAGGGTACCTTCAAGCTTGTATGCATGTCTTTCTAGTCCCATAACTAGTGCTTGTAACACATTTATTTGTCCAAGGGGTGTGTTTTGAATTTCCATCATGTTTTTTTTTTCTTTTGAAATGGAACCCACACCATGCAAAGAATTATTCATTTATTGTGTCTAAGGGGTGTGCTTTGAATTTCAATTATTTTTTTTCTTTTTCTTTTTAGGTGGGAACCACACCATGCAAAGACTTTATTTGACTTCCAATTAGTGATTGGAATGGAATGATAAGAAGTTCATGAAAAACACACAAGCACTCAAGTAATTAGAAGAATATGAGTATTGAGTCCTCTTGAAGTCACACCCTCTACAAACCTTTGAATCTTTCCCAATTTTGAAACTACCAAGGTCATCAATTGATTAAAAGTTTCATTAATGGAGGGGACCTCAAACTACTAGAACAAGGAAAACCATAGAGTTTATTGGGTGGGAAGATGACATGGACTCACTACCTATTCCATGAAAAATAAACCATGTCATAATCATCAAACATCATAATTCAAAAATATAAACCAGACATCAACAATCACAACATTAAGCACAAACCATCATTGGTAAATAACAACAATGGCACTATGTCCTGTAGCAATAAAGCACTTTTATTAGCAAAAATAATGAAAATTCACACTTAAACAAAACAAAACAAAGTAAAATATATAAGAAAGTGTAAACTAATCAAGAAAATTTCAAAGGTACTAATGATGGTGCAAATTTGGAAAAAAATTGTAAAATAAATAACTTGTAAAATCAAAAATGTGGAAAACAAAAAACAAAAAGTAGAAAAACTGAGAAGCCATATGGATTATTAGCATTGATGTCCATCTCCCCCATGATTGAGTTGAAAGAAGGAGATTTGAAAAATGGAATGTGGTTGTCCATCTATCAAAGTGGTAGTTGCACTGGCTTGTCTTGGTTCTCTAAAAGGTTTTACTTGTTGGATGTTGACCAGCTGCTTTTTATTTGGGCTTTCAGGCTTGTAAATTAACATGGCCCCAAAGGAAAAGGTTTAATCAATTATATAATGTCCCTCAAAAAACATTTGGAACTTTTTCTTCTTGGGTACATGTGTGGGGTTCCAATATAGAACCTTATCACCTAGTTGAAATGTTACTTTCTATATTTTGAGGTCATGACATTGCTTGTTGAATGTCTTTTGCACCTCATTCAAAGATAGGGCCACCAATTGATTTTCATCTAGCACATTCATTTTTATCAATATTTCTTTCTATCCTAGACTTAGGTTAAGGTCCAAATCATAGGTTGTTGAGAGTGTACGGAGCTCAAAATGGATTAGGAGCATTGAAAATTTTCTATAAAATAACTCATAAAGAGAGTATTAAATAGGGAGTTTTCATGTTGAGTGATAGGCCCAAAGGGCATCATTGAGTTTGGTGCTCCAATATCTCCTATATTTTCTTATGGTTCTTGTTAAGATCTTTGTGATCTCTTGGTTAGTTACCTCTACTTAGCTGTTGGCTTGGGGATGGTGTGATGTTCTTAATTTATGTTCAACCCCCAAGAATTGCATCAATTTTCTAAAAGTGGCACCTATGAAATGAATTCCATTATCAAAAATTAGTACACATGGCACCCCCAAACATATTTACAACATTTTGCTGTATAAATCTAGCAGCAATGGATGATGTACAATTAGTAACAGCTACTACTTCTACCCATTTTATGCAGTAGTAAACTGATACAATGATATACATCTTTCCATTGGACATGGGTGTGATGGAACCCATGAAGTCAAAACCCCCTATGTAAAAACACTCTAGTGGTTAAATCTAATATTTAGAACCTTCCATTCAAGTGTTCATCCCACCATCTCATTAACAATGTTCACAAGATCAAACAAATTGGTGGGCATCCTTGAAGATTGTAGGCCAATAGTATCTGACCATCAGGATTCTTATGGTTGTGCATCTCCCTGCATAGTGGCCTCCGCAAGGCCCTTCATAAGCATCCTAGAGAATGTATAGTTGATCTTCATCAGGGACACACCAACAAATGAAGCCATCAACGTATACCTTGTAGATATGTCCATTGATTTCTATGAAGTATTTAACCTAATGAAGAAATTGTTTCTTCTTTATAAAGTCAAGATCTTATGGAATCTTCTAAGCAATAAGATAGGTGAAGATGCCATTATAACATGTTTTTTATGTAGGTGATTGATCATTTATTGCTCTTGTAAATAGGATTTTGTCTAGAAACTAATCAGAGAGTGGGCTCTCCTCCTCTTTATTATCCCATCTTAAGTGTGAGAGGTGGTAAGTGACCACATTCTCAATTCCTTTTCAATCTAGCATTGTGAGATCAAATTCTTGCAAGATCATGAGCCATCATATGATACGAGAGCTCACCGTTGCCTTATTCATGAGGAAGTGGGTTACATTATGGTCCATGTGCATAAATACTTTGCAGCTAAGCACATAGTGTCTAAAATTTTCAAGAGCATACACAACTTCCATTAGTTCCTTCTCCATGATGGTTTAATTTAATTATGCTCCCATAATGCTTTGACTCACGCAATGGATGTAGTATGGGCATTTCTTATCATCCAACTATGTGAGCATAACTCCCAAGTTATAGTTAGATGCATCCATCATGATGTGGAATGGTCTAGAGTAGTCTAGTGCCCATAGAATTGGTGTTTCTACAAGTTTCTCCTTTAACTATTGGAATTATTTTTCACATTCCCTGGTCCAGATGAAAGCTGCATCTTTCTTTGTAAGATCTACCAATGATTTTGCGATCTTAGAGAAATTTTCTATGAATTACCAGTAGTAGCCAGTGTATCCAAGGAATGATTAAATTTCTTTAATAGTTTTTGATTGGCAGGTTATTCCATGGATGACCCTTATCTTTTCAAGGTCTACCTCAATCCCTTTTTGAGTGATTCTATGCCCCAGTACAATGCTCTCTTGGATCATGAGATGGCTCTTTTGCTAGTTGAATTACATATTTGTTTCTACACATCTTTTCAATACTTACTCAAGGCTATCTAAGGCTTGCCCAAACATAGCTCCATTGGTGAAGAAGTCATCCATGAATATTTCCACACTACTATTGATTTGCTACTAGAAGATGCTAAGGACTAGGAATTGAAATGTTGCAGGGGAATTACATAGACCAAATGACATCTTACAATATGCAAAAGTCCCCCAAGGACTTGTGAACATTGTCTTGGCTTGATCTTTTGGCATAATTTGGATTTGGTTATAACCACAATAACCATCCAAGAGGCTATAATAGTAATTCCCAAATATAGTGTCCAACACTTGGTCCAAAATGATAATGGAAAATGATCTTTAAATGTTGCCATGTTCAACAGCCTGAAGTTGATGTAGACTCACCACTTACCCCCTTTCTTTGGCATGATTACTAGTGGGCAAACCCACTCACTATCCACAATGTGATAGATAAACCCTTCCTTGAGGAGTTTCTCTATTTCCTCCTTGATGATCTGCTTCAATTTTGGGTTCAACCATCTCTGTAGCTACCTTCTTGGCTCCAGGGTTGAGTTAATGTAGATGCAATGCTAGCATATTTGTGGATCAATTCTAGTCAACTTGGGATATGACTAAGCAAAGGCTATTGACCATTTTTTAACCACCTCTAATAGCCTTTATTTTTGTTTAATAGCAAGTTTGACATTGATTATGACCAATTTAACATTAATTAAAACTGCATACTCCATGTTAGTTGCTAGAGTTTTTAACTCTAAGGGCTCCTTCTTGAAGTTATCATGGATTTCCAACTCTCCCCAATAGGTATCATCATTTTTAACATCAAATAGTTGGTGATGAATGTGTTCAAATTTATCCATTCCTTTAACATAAGCACATGTTAGGCTTTCAATTGGTTCCATGCATAATGTGCTACTTTCTTAGTCAACAATCAGCCACTGGGTATGCTCCTATTTTATGGCTACTACGTACAAAAATTGTTGAATATCTATTTCTTGTGCACACTGATTGCATGCTTTAATGTATGTACTTTTGATGGACCAAATATTTTTCCCACAATTGCACTCGTTATCATTATATGTGATGCATGAAATACTCTTCTTCTCCAATTTTCCAAATTCATTTTCCTTGGAGATTTCCAATAAGAGGTCCCTTATTTCAATTCATGCATTAACTATGCTTAACCAAGCTCTTAACATAATTATGGGAAAGTCACCTTTGCAATTATCAATCTTGATCACTAGAAAATTGGCAAGACATGACCACCCACAAAGTGTGGTCACAATATCCTCTACTAACCCTAGAGGGATAGTAATTGACTAGTCTACTAATTCTAAATGAATTTTACTCTTCTTGAGAGGTGTTAGGTTCCAAGCTTTGTACATGTCATGGGAGATGAGGCTGACACTAGAACCAAAATCAAGAAGAGCTTTGCATGTCTCATGTCCAATGATCTACACATAAATGAGTGGACTTCTTAGGTTAGATCGTTTTGTGGGAAGATGGCCAACCTTGATCTAATCAAAAACAACATGAGTTAGCATCACAATGTAGATCTAAGGTAGTGTTTGATTTGAAGGGCACTAAAAGGTGTTGGATGTAGAGGATGAAGGTGTTGAAGATGTAGGGCAACTAGCCACATGAAGTTGTGAGGGTTTAGGAGGACTATTGGATCAAAAAAAAGGTTTTTTCCTGGATCGATTGTCCAAACCACATGGCTAGAAGGCAAAATGTGAATGTATAGCCCTTGTGGCATTTTGTTACTATAGATATGGATAAATTTCACCCTACATGGATGGATTAGGAGGTAACTAGATACAAGGTGGAGGGACATGTGTAGATGGATGTGGAGGATCGTATGGATATGGGTTCTCCCCTTGAGTGAGTGGTGAATTTCTTCAATGGTATTTTGAAGGGTAATAATGATGCTAAAATCATGCATGAGTTGCAAAACTTCTTGGAGATATGGGTTGCTAAACATAGTACTTGTATGGATCTAGTTGCTTGTAAGGATACTACTACCTTGGCAATAGCATTCCCCACAGTTGTGGTTGGTGCCACTACTAGTATTGTTCATATGATTTTGTTGGACCTCCACTTGGGTAGTAAGCTTCTTATTTTTGGTGGAACCATCCTCAATTTCCTTAAGGATAAGGTAATCATCTAGGTGCTTGCCTACATGCTAGCCAAGGATTAAATGCATACACTCGAAACTCCTGTAAGTGTGACATCATAGGGTAACATCCCTTTGTATGTTTGTATTAACAAATTTTACAACCAGAATTATCTTCAAAGTCTATCTCCACAACTTCCTCTATAGTAATAGCTTTTCCCTTACCTTTTTAGTAGACACGTTCAACTTTTTTTCACCTCCTATGATTACAATTACAATTTTGCTCTTTGGATTCTTCAACAATCTTCATAGAAATTTGGAATTTTTCATCCAAACAGTCCCATAATTTATCAACCTTTTTCAAAATATCATAAATATATTTTTGGATGGGAAAGGTTTTTCTGTTGACCACATCATCGGGTGGTGACTCCTCCTCATCAAAAAATTCAACCTCCCATTTCCTGATGAAAGGATCCCTATTATACTATTTTGCACTTTCCCTTTTTTGCAACACACCTTATTCTTTTTCTTCCTACTCTATCAACATTTTGATCTGATGAGCTCTTAGTTCATACAGTCTCCCTTGGGCATACACCCCAAGAGTTCTTCTAGTTTCTGCTCTAAGCCCATCTATGATGTGGGAAAGTGATTTTCTCTAAGAATAACCATGACCAAGGCATCGAGGTAAGAGTGAATAATATCTACCCATAGAAGCATCCAAGGGTTCATGTATTCCTTATTTCCATCCTTGGATTTTCCTCATCAAATTAAACACTTTAGAGTACATTTGATATTTTTCATTGAATAACTCCAACATGGTACTCCATCTACAAATAGATTCTAACTCCAAAGACTGGTACCAGCTTTTAGCTTCTTTGAGGAGTATCCTAAGGAAGAGCTTGACTTTCTACCATTAATTTTCTAGGGTCTATAAGGCACAAGCATCATGGAAGGCTTGTAGATGTGTCTATGGATTAGAGTTGTATCCCTCCTCAAATCTTGGGATATTCTTCATGTCTAAGTGCTTAATTCGATTTTCTTTCATATGCCTAGTTGGAATTCTAATTGCCTATGTGATATTAAGCATACTTCTAGTTGCCAATAGAGGTTCCTCATCATGATTTTGTTGATAATGTCAATGATTGTTCATGCCACCTCTGCATTCTTAATGGCCTTGATGATCATTATTATCTCATTGATCATCCTCATCATGATTATTTTGATGGCAACTTCTATGAGAATTGATAGATGAAGAGGAATGTTCAAAATCGAATGAAGAGTATGGAGATGAAGGTGGACCGTCACTACCATTGTAGTATCCACCACCATGATTCTGCTCATTACTATCACCATCCTTAGATCCCTTACTATTGTGATGTTTGCCCAAGTCCCTACCTTGATTGTCACTTTTTTTCAAACCTATTTTATGAATATTTTACTGTAGGTTCAAGGTCACATCCTCATTACCAATAACAAAGGGTGGAGAATCTTCATGTTAAGAACCTTCAAAGGAAGGATCCCCATTATCATCTTGATCTAGTAGGAATAACTGATTAGTTAAATTTTTCCCCTTTGTAGCCTCATGGTTTTTTTCCTAATGTTGATTTCCCTTGCATTGTGTTTTAGTGGGATGGTAGTCCCGAGTGTCATAACCATTCACAATATATTCCTCATGAAGATCTAAGGTGCCTAACTTTTTAAGGGTTTGAAACAGCAGCCTTGGCATAGATCGATTAGGAAGCAAGATGATGGTTCCCTCCACATCACACCATCGCAACTATTCATCCTAATGTAGGATGAAGGTGAAGTTTGATACATACTCATCTGGATGAGTATATACCACTTTGCACTCTTGCGGGATCGACAGTTTGACATCTTTGCACCTATAAGAAGAATAAGACATTTTGCAATATGAAATAAAATTTGAGTGTGCTTTTATAATTTTATGTATAGTGGGAAAAATATTGACCTTAAGGTTTATACAATGATATTAATGGTATTCACCAAACTTTAATAGTGCACATTTCAATAAACAAATTCCCTAGCAATGGTGCCAATGATGAGTAGAAAGGTAACCCTATGCCCAACCATATGAATCATAGAGTGTTCACACATGATTTGGTTGAATTCCATGGACTTTATAATTTCCAGTGCACTAGTCTTCTAGGTAGTGAACCTTACCCTAAGATCATTTATTATCTTCCCAATTACACTTGTGAAGCACATGGTATGGTTAAGTGTAATTGAGGCATACAATTTTTATAGTTTTATGTTTTATATTTTTGGTGCTTGAATAGAATTAAAATAAGGTAATTTAATGGCTAATTTAATGTAACTAACCTATTGGCCTCTAGCTAATCCTAACATAAGTATCGAGTTCCATTTTCTATATACATATTAAACCCATGTATCCACTACTAGGATACCAAGCACTACGCTACTAGGTGTACCAAGCAATAATTCCATTGGGATTACAAAGAGAATACATGTTACACTCGAAGTGGTTGTACTTATGTATTTAATCTATCTAGTTTATCTTGCTCAATTATCTTAACTATCTTAATTACTAGAAAACATTGAATAAGTAATTAAAAACATTAAATGCATAAATGAAATATTTAATCTATCTAGAATGCATCAAGGTTTATTAGAAATCTCATCTTTATTGTCTCACACACTATCATGCTCAAGTACAACAATGCTCAAATAAATATCCATACACTCAATGAATCCTACTACAGGCACTCACAAAAAATATTCAACTTTCGAATACACAAACTGCAAGAGTGCTACTACTACTATTAGAATTGATGCTATACATGTGGCTGGTGGCTCATATTTATAGACCAAGATAGACCCTTGCATTGATGAGGCCACATCGATGCAATTAACTATGTCGACGGGGCCTCATCGATGGGGCCTAGTTGACGCAACAAATTAAAACTCATCACCAGTCCACTTCCTGTTCCACTTCACCTAGCTTCCCATGACTTGCCTATACTAGCTTCACTGTTCCATGCTGGCATGACCTGTAACCCTAGGTATAAATGCCTTAAGTCATTTCCTCAAAGGTTACCTTAAGAGACACATCCATTATTACAACATGACCTTTCAAGTCTCAATTACAACTATCCTTTCAAGTCTTGTTAAGATAATAATAACACTTATTATGAAGAGACATCATCTTCATGAGGTAGTACCATCATTTGCGAATGGGGATGTGACAATCTACCCTCTTTAGGTTTTGTTCATCCTTGAACAAGTCCATGTCCTCTATCTTTTTCCAACTCCAGTACTTCTTTCATGATCCCATGTTCCAATAATTTGATTTCTCCTTTGAAATTGAAGTTGTTTCTTACTTATTCTGCAAATAAGACATATATGAGAAAAATCATATGGCAAATTAAATATTACTTTCTTGATACTTACTTCATTTTATAAGATAATGACAAAAGGTGAATTAAAGATTTATCAACCACCAACCACCGGGCCTAACTAGGATCACACAAAGTGCAACTTGGATCTAGTTACCCAAGTGAAGATAGGGCAAATTCTTTATCCCCAATTTCTATTATCATAGATATTTTTCTTATCTAATTGAAATATAAATTAAATAATGAATAAAATAGTAACATCATCAAATAAAAGTAAGAATGAGATACTTCTTGATCTTGATCAACCTTATGAGCTGATGGGAGAAATTGTAATTCTACTATAAGTGATGTAATTGAATGATCTTATTGGGGATGGCAAGGCTTGATCTTGATTCTTCTTAACTTGGTTTTTAGAAATCAACTCGAGTAACTTGGTAACTTGAAAGAATATGACATCAAACTAAATATAGTCCAAAGTCTCAATGAAGAATGTTGTTGATCCATCCTCATTAATCATAACACAATAATTGGTAAACTATGGCTCTTGATGAGTGCTATCCATCAACATCATCTATTTCTGAATTCTAGAGTCTAATTTATCTATTAAACATTTAAAGTAAGTAGAATATGCACTGCTAATGGAATTGCATGCTGAATTGATGTAAACATATTCTTCAAGTTAGGTTCATCTTCAAAAATATTTCTTTACAAATCCATATATTAAGAATTGATAAACACTACTTCCAACTTTTGCATTGAAGTCTCCACAACGAATAAATAGAACTAGATCGATATAACTTAGTAATAACTTATTCTTCAAACTTTCTTCTATTTTCTTAATCAAATATGCTTCTTGACATAGTCTAATATCTGAACATATTCGTTTGGAAATTAAATGTGTGTTAACCATGCATACACATCTTCCTAATAACTAAATTTTTAAAATCAATGCCAAGGCTATGTGATTTTTCCAAAATCTTGATTTTTCTTTCTTTTCCATCACTTGAAGTTCTGGAATTTCAAAAATCATATTTTCTAAACTTCATTCAAATCTTTGCACCAATTCAAACTTGGATTCTTTATAAAAGATTGCACAACCATCCATGTTGTGATTATTGCAATATGCTAATCTATATGGCTCAAAAGAAGAACTTCCACAAAACCTTTTTGCTTATACATGTTTGGTTGGAATTAATATAGAAATTCCCATGGAAAAAATTCTTGTAAGCAGAAGAAATTAGCATCCAAATCTTCTAACCCTACTAAGATGTGAGGATATTGATATTAATGCCAATCCAAAGCCCATGATAGACATAGTGGATGTTGTTTCTCACTCACTAGAGATCTTGCAAGTACATTATATGTTGCAACTTTCACTCCTATTCCTAGATTCTTATTTGGATCATTTCTCTTCATGAGTATCATACTTCTTATTGAAACAAGATTTTGAGTCTCCATGGTGTTTTTTCCCTATGTTTTGATTGTAAAAATGGATTAATATACTCTTTTCTTAATAATTGAAAATTTTTTTGTTTCTTCAACTAATTCTCCAACTAACACATCAACTAATCATTAACTAATACATCAAGTAATAATTAACTACATCAACTAAATAATTATATTATCTATTTTTATAATTACATTATCTAATTTTATTAATATTTAATGACATCATATAATTTTAGTAATATGTAGCTATATTATCTAATTCTCAGTAGCCTTTCCACCC
>MNCI01014154.1:61855-100152 GCA_015680685.1 Gnetum montanum
AGGCCAAAGTTGAAGCTAATCTTTTTAAATTTTTATTTTATTTTATTTTATTTTATTTTTCTTGAGGGCTTGTATTTCCAATTTGTATTTTTCTTTATGGGCTTGAATGACCCAAAAATTATAAAATACATTGAACCTGGTCAAAGAAAACCCTAGCCAGACCCTAGCCCAACCCTATAAATACCCTATCAATTCACACAAACTGGAGGAGGCAAGAGAAGCAAAGCAAAAAAGCAGCAAGAGATAAGGGAGAAGAAGAAGAAGAAGATTGGAAGAGGCAAAGATTGGAGAGATTGGAAATTCTGAAGGAGGACAGAACTTGCAATCCTTGGGTGCTTGACAGATCTAATTTTTGGCTTCTAAGTTCTTCTCACGTTCATCTCATTTCATCGTCACATCATCGTGTCATATCTTCCTGGGGCTAGGCATTTGACTTGTCATTCACACTTGTGCAACTACGCTTTGACCGGTGCACATTTTTTATAAAAAAATATAATACAATTTCATTATTGCCTCCCAGAAATATAACTGTGTTTATGCTTTATTCATAATTTTGTATGCTTTATTTACATTTCGTATCGTTGTTTACATTCCATTTACATCCTTGTTCACAATAACCCCAATGCCAGCTGTAGCTTACACTCAGGGAAGTCCTTGGTTGATTTGCATGCAAACCATCCAAGTCACTCTACCTTCATTTACTTTTCCAACTTGCCCTCAGGCAAAGGTAGGGTTAGCTGTGGCTGCCCAATGATCTCTCGGTGTTTATTTCCCTTCCAGCCTTATATCGACAATTTAGGATGGTACAGTTTTTGGCGCTAGAAGGAAGGTCACTTTCTTATTATTGGTTAAAACCTCACTACCTATCAAAACTTATTCATCTTGCCCATTTGAGTCTCTTCATCCTTTTTGATCACACTAAGCTTGTGTCACCCCACACTACAACTACTTATGATCCAACTCCATTCGTCTATCCCAGCCCATTCACATTTATCATGAAATCTTCCCAAGTCAACCCAGTAACATTACCAATTGCTTCAAACACTATGACTACTATAGAATCTATAACTATTATTGAACACATAAATCCTCAAGGCCCTACATGCCAATCCCTCAAGCTACGAGGCAAAGGCCCTATTCACGCAACTCTTCACCTGAACAATATAATTTTATCTATGTTAAGATCCAAGCCAACCTACCCATTGATCGTATAGAAAGGGAAGCTAAGCAAGAATATGAATTCATCCATAAAGGAGGACATGATTTTATCCCTTCAGCTTTGACATAATCCCACTATCTGAAAACCATCATAAACTCATATCCCAACTTCTTATGACTAAAAGTCAAGCCTTACAACTACCTCCCATAGAGCCTCAAGACGAAGAAAATGACTTTGCAGCCCAATCTGAAGATGGAGAATCATACCATACTGTTAGCCCCCATGACCACACAAACCCATTATCCCATCCTTTCCTAGAAGAAGCTATGTTTCCTTCTTCATCCACAAACATTCAAGCACCTATTCCCCATTCCATCCCTATCTTCTTCTTGTTCAATAACATTCACTCTTATGCATCCACTTCCATCATTCCTCCACTAGTGCAGTCCCAACAACTCTCCCAAACCAACGCAAGGTCAATCTTCTAACCTCAAGTAATTGGAATACCATCAGTCATACTAGATTCCACATCCGCCCATTACATACCCCAGATGCAGATTCATGGGGCACCATTGATTACTCCAAACCAACATGTTTAAGGTGTTACCTCACAACCTATGGCTGGGCAGTGGGTTCCATAGATAGTCTCAGTCCCTAATACCATCCCACTGTAACAAATGTTAGCCCAACAACCTACTTTTCCACAAACAATGCAACAATTAAACCATTATCATCCACAATAAACTCAATCCATTGGTTTGCCTACCACCCAAGAATGGGCAAGTACACAAAAAATGGTGCACTCGTTGGTAGAAGAATTAAAATGCCTTAAAACTTTCAACAATGAGGAAGTCAAGGTACTAGATTTCTATCAAGATGATCCAATTGACCCCTCAGTTCCACCCTTGACCTTGCCAAAAGAAGTCTCATTACCTCAACTGACCAAGTACAATGGAGAAGGAGACCCAAATGCCCACCTAGTGACATTTAGAACCAAAAGCCTTTTACTTCAAGCATGGCCCCATGTAATCTTGTGAGTGTTTGCAATGTCCTTAACTGGAAAAGCTTTAGACTGGTACCGATATTTACCCCATAGCTCCATATCTTCTTTAGAGAATTTGTTGCATCAATTTGGCACCAGTTTCAAGTACAATTTGAAACCTGAAGCCACATTAGATAGCTTGATTCAAGTTAAACAAGCACCGTTAGAGCTAGCACAAAAATTTATCCAAAGGTGGAGTGTAGCCTTAAACGAACTTCATGAACCTATCCCTGAAACATATTTTCTCTCTATCCTTAAGTCAGCTGCAAATGACTTTATTAAGTCAAAACTTTACTACATGAAAGCCCACACATTGAGTCAAGCATTTGTACAAATCAATGACATAGAAGAAGTGGCACAAACAAGTAATGACCCAGCCTACTTAGCCTTTAGGAGCCAACACATGAGGAAAGATAAATCCAAAACAACGGTAGTAGTAGTGACTCGGGGAAAACAACCCACTATCCCAAACAACTATGAAAGAACAGCAGCCACTCATACACCAGAAAATTCCTCAAATAGAAACAACAACATAGGTCATGCATGTACCTTCGAAAGGAAAGACCCTACTCAATACACATCATTGCCCATGAAGCCTTCATAATTGCTTGATCAACTTCTAAAGGCTAGGCTAATTCAACACAAACAAATGTCTCCTGCAGCCTCACAAAGACATGATCGCTTTTGTGAATTGGCCAAAAAGCCAACCTTAGCAACATCCAACGAACCTCCCATCCCAAAAGACTTTAGGTTGCATAGGTTTTATGAATATCATCAATGGTGTGGTCATGGTACTGATTACTACTTTATGTTGAAACAAGACATACAACGCATGATAGATGGGGGTGAAGTGGTATTCGACGAGACAAACCCAGTAGGGCCCCAAAACCAATCCATGGGGGTCTACAAGGATCCTCTCAATACCAAAACCAACAATGCCCCATATGTGATTAATACTATCCATATGGAAAATAGACAAGATGTTCCACAAAGACCTTTTGTGATTCAAAGGCCTTCAGAAAACACACCTACCCCAACATCTCCTCAAACCCCTTTTACCACATGCACCTCCCCCACACCATCAAAACCATTCATCATTCACATACCTCCTTTAGTTTCCACCACAACAAACATACCATCTGAAAACTGATCCATTCCCTCTATGGTCCAGGTGCCAAAACACCCTGGCACACAGCCCACCTCCACTTCTCGACGACCTTTGCAAGAACGTCTTGCCGATAGGCTAATAAGAGAGTGCTTGGAAAAAGAAAAAAGAGAGTGCATGGAGAGAGAAAACCATGGACACAAATTAGGACTACCAAAGCCTACACCACTAAGCATCATTCCCATGAGTTCATCTGTTAATGAGCATAGTACAAGTCACCAAAACAAAAATGAAGTCACGAGTCATATCCCAAACTCAGCATCCTCAGCTACTAACATAAAAACTCCTCCACGAGAAATACAAATGCTAGGTCAAATGGACCAAATATCTATGGATAAGAATGTCCCAAATGGTAAATATCTAGCAAATGCATTAACCCAACTCACACAAGCCTTAAAACAAAAGAATACTTCCTTAAGTTTGTATGACCTAGTAATGACTTCACCAATACATCGAGAGGCTCTCGTATAAATGCTAACTTCAATTCTTGTTAGTGAGGACCTCTTGCAAATGAACCATCCAATTATGTGGTATTATCCCCACAACTTCAGGAATCAAAGACTACATCCTTAAAGTTTCATGTTAAGGACATTAAGCTAGATGAGAAAATAGGGGAAATCACCATGGCCCCTATGTTCATAACAATACAGGTTGATCATTTCAAAATACGTAGGGTGCATGTCGATGATGGTGCAGCCAAAAATATAATACCTTTTTCCATCATAGAAAAATTAGGACTCATTGAACAAGTACAACCCACAGCAACCTCTTTCTTGAGATCTTTCAATGGTTCCCGTGTGGGAGTGAAAGGCATGGTTACCTTAGATTTCATAGCCGAAGACCAATTCCCTACATTAGCTAAATTCATAATGGTTGATGAAATGCCAGGGTTTAATTTGATCTTAGGACATCCTTGGCTAGCTCAACTTAAAGCCGTATCTTCACCAATCCATCAGGAGATACATCTACCTTACGAGGGTGGTGAGATCATTGTACATGGGGATACAACACCATCGGTCATTTTCTCACACCTTGAGGTAGGTCAAGGTTCATAAATTGAGTTCGTTAAGCCTAAACAAGAAACCATGAACATATATCAAAACGTGAACCCAATGTTGACTGACAATCCAACTAGCACTGAAGAAACACAAGAAAACACAGACATAGGAGCCATTCCTATTGATGTCTCTTGGTCAAAACTACCCTTTAACATCACCGATAAAGGGAAAGGTGAATATAAGATCATACCCATACACCTAGCACCACACATTAAGTTACAAAAGATCAAGAGGCAACTCAACAACTAGAATGAATGATACAAACTGTTCGAAATGACTTTAAACTATGAACTATCTGAAATGACATTAAACTATGAACTGTCTGAAATGACATTAAACTACAAACTGTTCGAAATGATGTTAAACTATGAACTATCCAAAATGACATTAAACTACAACCTGTTCGAAACGATGTTAAACTATGAAATGTCTGAAATGACGTTAGACTACGAACATGTCCGAAATGATGTTAAACTACGAACTATCTGAAATGACGTTAAACTACAACATATCCGCAATGACATTAAACTAGCCACAATCAAAAATGGCCGGTTCCATTTAAAACTTCTTGAAAACATTATTACCTTTGGCCCACCATGGCATAAAACTAGTAATCCTTTCTTTAACAATAGATGCAATAGTCCATCAAGACCTTAAACTAATGTACTAAGCCCGAAATGGCTTTAAACTAGAGCCAACAAATTACAAATTTACAAACTCCCATCATCTTACATTGAATTTTCACTTACAAGTTACAACTTACAATTTAGATTCTTGCACGGTCATTGCTTTTTTTTCCAAGTATTTACCTTACATATTGCACTACACTTTAGAAATTTATGTTACATTTAGTTGCACACATGTACTCTAGAAAAAAAAAGAAAAACAATAAAAAACATAAAACTACAAAAATACATGGCCCGAAAAGGCCTTAAACTAGCTTACGGCCTAGAACGGCCTAAAACTATCATTTTTTGCATTGCTTTTCTTTCATTCATACATTCTAAGTCTATGTACAGTAGGTTTTACTTGATGTTGTTTTCTTCCTAGTTGATTTTTTTGCAGGATCTCACAGGCACGTAGCATGACCATGCATGCAGCATCACACTTTACACAAGCAAGGTAAGTATCAGTCTGCTATGACTATAAACTAGCATAGAACAGTCTTGGATCATGACTTAAAACTAATACCACAGATTTTTATCCGGTATGACACTAAACTGCTACATCCATCTACCATGACATGAAACTAGCTTCCAGAGTCCACTAAGACTATAAACTAGTTTGCCTCTTCATAGTCCGCCATGATTATAAACTAGCAATAAATCATCCTCTACGATGCTAAACTGGCACCATCCAAGGGATTATGACGTGAAACTAATCCACAACAATCCTCTAAGACTATAAACTGGTGACATCATCAATGACCAGGCAAAATTTGAAAAGATCTATTGTTGCAATTGGTTGTGCCTGTTCCACAAAAACTTGTTGCATGATTCATCTCATGGGGCCTACTGAAACTGATATTGTTCATGATTCTATTTGCTTTGAAGGCTACACGTGGTGACTCCATCTCCTTGTTTAAAGTGTTTAGCTGACTATTTCATTTGTGGTTTTCTTATCTTCTTGGAGTTGTGTTTGCAGGATGACACTTCTGAGGCATTCGTGCATAGATGCTCTTCATCATGATGACGAGGTATCACACTTTTTCTAACGCACACGACTGGGTTAATCAATCTATTCATAAGTACATTCCCGACTCCTGATACATCCCCTATTTCCCCAGCATGCTCCCCTTAGCCTATTCAATTACACCCCTCTGATACATTCTGCTCACCTCAAAACTCTTGATACACTATTGCACACTATAACTCTCTAAGCAGTTGCAACGCAAGACATGATACACAGTACATGATGCAAAATGCAAGTGCTCAAACATGAGCACAACACAAAAAGAAATCTCTTTCAAAAAAGAGAACAAAAAAAAAAGGTCAAAGAGCAAAATGCACGGAAAAGGTCTTCAAGACCCCATTGACATCATAAACAAAAGACTATTGGCCATTCTCATACAAGCACTAGACGAGAAGGCATTTGTCTTGAAAAAATAGTTACACTCGTATCTCAAAGAGACCATGTTGCACATCATTGCGTGGCTTTGGCTGTTTACAACGGGCCCTACAAATACTCTATAAGAGTCCTGTTTTTCCAAAGAATGCACCTCCTATGTCTTGGTTCCGAGTCTGCTAAAAACCTGGCTGTTGACAAGGACCAATGACATAACTTGTGCACAAGAGAGCATTCCTCTCTCACAAATCCCAATAGCAACAATAGCCCTTAACCTCCTAGCTTCCCTAGTTACAATCGATTCCCTTGCATCTTGAACCACATTCCCTCAAATCCCATCTACTTTTGAAAATCGTGCGATGACACCCAGCCAAGGGCCGATAGTTAATGTTTGATGCTTTATTGCTCATGGTGTTTTGCACTTCTTTGTCAATGCCTCTCAAGTGGATTCATCCATCCATCAACAAAGAGGGGCCAATGAAACACCACTAATTTTTTCCTAGCACTTTTAGACAAGAATCAAGCTAAGTCATGTTGCTACCCAACATGAGTACAACATGACCAAACTTGGAGGCCTCCAAAATAGCCCCTAATGGTCCATGATTCAATAGGCAAGGTCCCCCCAAGGTCCATAGGTGACTGTACCAACTTTTAGCATCCAAAATCAAAATTTTTAGGTTCAAAATGTTTGATTTTAGCTAAGTACACTTTGGTTACTTTTTCAAATGTTGTACAGCATAAGGATCAGCGTCACCAACTTTTAGAGCCCCAAAATTGATTTCAAATAGGCCAAAATCGAGCACAAGGATCCTCCATGACTTCACCAAGGTCCCTAGTAGCTCCCAACCTCCAAAAAGTCAAGATTTGGGCCTCAAATGTGCCATTTTGACTTGGTGACGCTGGGGTTACTTTTGTAGACGTTGCACAACGTAAGGATCAGCGTCACCAATTTTTAGAGCCCTAAAACTAAGCCAAAATGACTTGATTTTAAGGGTGTAAGTCATCCTCAAGGTCCACTATTGATAACTATGGGTCCCAGCCTTCAGAAATTCTAGATTTTAGCTCAAAATTGAAAATTTTGGAGGTCACACTACAAGTCACGCTGAATGCTAGACAAGTGAGGCTGTGTTAATCCTTCTTGATTTTCTTTTTCAAGAAATCTGTAAAATGGCAAAGGGATATGAAAGCCCATGCAAAATTAGGCCAAATATTCAACAAAAAAAAAGAAATATAATTTTTCCAAGCAGGCCAGAGTTGAAGCTAATCTTTTTAAATTTTTTAATTTTTTTTTTTTTGCTTGAGGGCTTGTATTTCTAATTTGTATTTTTTTTATGGGCTTGAATGAACCACAAATTGTAAAATACATTGAACCTGGTCAAAGAAAACCCTAGCCAAACCCTAGCCCAACCCTATAAATACCCTATCAATTTACACAAACTGGAGGAGGCAAGAGAAGCAAAGCAAAAAAGCAGCAAGAGAGAAGGGAGAAGAAGAAGAAGAAGATTGGAAGAGGCAAAGATTGGAGAGATTGGAAATTCTGAAGGAGGAAAGAACTTGCAATCCTTGGGCACTTGGCACATCCGATTTTTGGCTTCCAAGTTCTTCTCACATTCATCCCATTTCATCATCGCATCATCGTGTCATATCTTCCTGGGTCTAGGCGTTTGACTTGCCATTCACACTTGTGCAACTACGCTTTGACCAGTGCACATTTTTTATAAAACAATATAATACAATTTCATTATTGCCTCCCATTTACATTATTTAGTTCTGTTTATGCTTTACAAATATAACTTTGTTTATGCTTTATTCATAATTCTGTATGCTTTATTTACATTTCGTATCATTGTTTACATTCCGTTTACATCCTGTTTACGATAACCCCAGCGCTAGCCATAGCTTACGCTCGGGGAAGTCCTTGGTTGATTTGCATGCAAACCATCCAAGGCACTCTACCTTCGTTCATTTTTCCAGCTTGCCCTCAAGCGAAGGCAGGGTCAGTTGTGGTTGCTTGACGATCTCTCGGTGTCTGTTTCCATTCTAGCCTTACACCGACGATTTAGGTCAGTACAATAACCATCATATGAGAAGGTATAACCATCATACTTGTTAAATTATAAGGTATAAATATTATATTCCTATCCTAGGATTGGTACATCATTTACAATCAAATCCAAGTAATCTAGAAGATCCCAAGTTACCCACATGTCAACCCAGTAATGTCAGTTCAAAAAAATAGGCTATTTTGGTCCTCTTAATTCCTAAAATTACAACTTCATTTTTGAATCTTAAGAATATGACCAATGCATCATTGTGATGATTCTAATGGTACAAATTTTGTCTCAATCAAACTTACTATTTGAGAGATATCATTGTTTTAAGTTTTTTATTTTGTGTGCATTGAAATATTATCAAATTATTAAATTATTATTTATTTTAAAAAGGAGAGAGTGGTAGGTCATGGGTTCAAACCCAGGCCTTCCCCCCCCCCCCCCCCAATTATAAAATCTTCTTTTAATTTAATTTTAAAAAATGGAGAGAGTGTGGGAGGTCATGGATTCAAACCTAGGTTGTCCCTAATTTAGAAAAAAATTCATTTAATTTAAAAAAAATCAAGGTCCTATGTAGCTAGGACCATAGCGAGCCCCTGCTCTATTGGTGATAGCAAGGCCACAAGGCTTGACTACATGGTGTTGTAGCCAGCCCAGTTGCCAACCCAATGCTAGTAAGGCCTATTGCATCATTACATAGCACAACTGCAAGGCCTAGCTACATAGCATTGCAACTAATGCAATGGTTGCATAGGGCTTATTGCATCACAACTGCAAGCTAGGTTAGTAACACCTTGCTACCCTTTGTCTTCATCGTTTCACCACTATCCTCCATTGTTTCACCATCCACCTCTACTATGACATGCCTCGCCCTACACCATTACCTACCTTTTATGCCACTACTATTCTTGGTGCCATTTTCTACCAAATTCAAAGATTGTTAACGCCTTTAACATTCCAAAAACATTGCCAGCACCATGGATCATTACCTCCTCCAATGCATCATGAACACCATCAGCATCAAGAATCATTGCCCCCTCTAGTGCACTGCAAACAATACTGGCATTGAGAATCATCGCCCTATTTGGTGCACCATGGATCGTCATCCCCTTTGGTGAACCTTGGATACCATTGGTGTCATGGATTATTGCCCCTTCCAATGCACCACAAACACCATCAACACCATGGATCATCTCCCCCAACATACCACGAACACCATCGATGTCATAGATCGCCACTCCCTCTAATGCACCGTGAACACCATCGGTGCCACAAATCGTTGTCCCCTCCAATGCACCTTGACTATCATCGGTGCTACAAATCATTGTTCCCTCTAGTGCATCGCAACCACCACCACTGATGCAATAAATCATTGTTCCCTCCAACGCAGCTTGATCATTGCTAGTGTCAAAAATCGTCACCCCTTCTAGCACTGCTATAATGAAATCCTCATCTTTAGGAATGTGTAGATCCATGAAAGTCCTGCCTAGGGCTATGTAGGACCCAGTGATGGTCATGCAGGTCTACCTAGACCACACAGGCCCTAGTGTGGTCTACACATACCCTGCTTGGATTATGCAAGCCCTTATGAGGGTTGTACAAGCCTTGCCTAGGCCATGTAGGTCCTCAAAGGGGCCACACAGGCCCATGTAAGGGCCACCTAGGCCTATCTAGGCCACATTGGCCAAAACAATGTCACTATCCATCACCACCACAATGCTCTTTTAGCACATTTTCGCCAGTACACTTTCCTACCACATCCTACCCACTTTTGTTGTGCTCTCCTAGTGCACCCTATCCACCACACTCCCCCAATGCATACTACTCATTACTCCAATGTCCCTATGGCCACTGCCTTCATCCCTGCTCCTACCATTATCCTTACCCTTGCCACTGACAATGGGAAAAATATTTTCCCTTCAACCGGCATGAAATTTAAATTTTTTCATCAATTGATTGAGAATTCCAACTCTTCATCAATTGATAAAAAATTTGAAATTTTTCATCAACCAATAGAGAATTCAAAAATTTTCATTAGAAAAATGTTCATTTAATGTTAGGTACGCAAAAAATAATTTTAAATAATAGAAATTGATACACTGGTAGGGAATAAGATCATAACTTCATAATTAAGCACACTTGCCTTGGAGTAGTACTGGGATGGGTGACCTCTTAAGAAGTCTCATTCTTCACACCAAATGTTCTAAACCTCAACAGGCATAACTTTTGATTTTGAAAGCCTTTTTCAACAAATGAAGAGTCATTTCCTATAGATTTTAACCTTCTAGACATAATGGTAAAGATAAATCTATCCCATGGAACTTCAAAAATTAGTTTTTATCCCTTGCCTAACATAGTACCTCAACGCCCTCAAAAGTTTAATCTTAGCATAACTCAAGAGTTGTTTCCTATAGATTTCAACTTTTCGAACACAACGATGAAGATAGATCCACCCCATAGAACTTCAAAAATTAGTATCATCCCTTGCCTAACATAGTGCCTCAACATCTTCAAAAGTTTAATTTTAGCATAACTCAAGTATACGATGTCCTTTTTTAACATATGAATAGTCATTTCTAACATTTTTCACCCTTCTAAACACACTGGTGAAGTCAAATTATCATCTGGGCACCTGGTAATTCAATGATAGCATAAACTATGCTTTAAAAGATCATAAATTATGGCAAATAATCATGTCTAACAATTCAATTGTTAGAACTAATGAATTTAAACTTTTTGGAACCTTAAGATTCAATGCTTAACTTTTGCATATAGTCTTAAGATCACTAATCTCTAGTTTGTCATTAGTTACATGGTCAGAGTCAATGTTTTTAAGGGAGATAGAAACGTTGTTAAGAATTAGATAATGTAGTTAGATATTACTAAAATTAGATAATATAGTTAAATATTACAAAAATTAGATAATGTAGTAAATCAATTAATTAGTTGATGAATCAATTGGTGAACAAAAATAGTCAAGAATATGTATATCAAGTCATCTTGCAACCAAATCATATGGTAGAACAACATGGAGAGTCATAATCTCATTCCAACAAGATGTATGATACCCATAAAGACTAATGGCCTAGAAGAGAATTGAAAAATAAGAATGAAGTTGCAATATATAACATGCTTACAAGATTTCTAACAAGAAACAACATTTACTATGTCCATCATGAGCCTTAGATTGGCATAAGTATCAATACACACTCATCTTAGCTAAGTTACAAGATTTGGATGCTAATATCCTATGCCTACAAGAAGTCTTACCATGGGAATTTCTATATCAATTCCAACCAAACTTGGAAAAGATAGGATACAATGGTACTTACAAGCAAAAATGTTCTTATGAAAGTTCTTCTTTTGAGCCATAAATATTAGCCTATTATAGAAATTACAACATGGATGGTTGCGCAATCTTTTATAAATACGTCAAGTTTGAATTAGTACAAAGATTTGAATGGAGTTTAGAAAATATGATTTTCCAAATTTGAAAACTTCAAATCATGGAAAAGAAAGAACAATCAAGATTTTAGAAAGGTCACATAGCTTTGGCATTAATACTAAAAATCCATTTATCATGAAGGTGTGTATGTGTAGTCAACACATATTTATTTGCCAAATCAACATGTTCAAATGTTAGACTATGCCAAAAATCACACTTGATTAAGCAAATAGAGAAAATTTTGAGGAACAAGTTATTTCTAAGCTATACCAATCCAATCCGATGCCAATTTTCCTTTGTTAAGATTTTAATGCAAAAGTTGGAAGTAGTGTTTATCAATTCTTAAAATATGGATGTGTAAGAGATTTCTTGGAAGATGAACCTAATTTGAAGAAGATGTTCCCATCAATTCAACATACTTTGAATCTTTAATAAATAAATCATATCCTAGAATTCAAAAACAGAAGATGTTGATGGATAGTACTCATCAAGAATCACAGTTTACGAACTACGCTACTAAGATTAATGAGGATGGATCAACAACATTCTTTATTATGACCTTAGATTATATTTGGTATGATGTCTAATTATTCTATGCTACCAAGTTACTAGAGTTGATTTCTAAAGAAGAAGTGGACAAGAATCAAGATCAAGCCCTTCCATCCCAAATAAGACCATTCAATCATATACCACTTATGGTAGAATTATGACTATTTCCATTAATTCCTAAGGTTGATCAAGATCAAGAACTATCTTAACCTTATTTTTATTTATGATTTTCATAATTTTTTTATTATTTAATACATATTTTAATTAGATAAATAAACTATCTAAGGTAATGCAACTATATTTTAATATTTTTTATATTTTATTATTTAATACATATTTTAATTAGATAAATAAGGATATGCCCTAGTTAGGAAATGAGATAAGTATCAATAACATAATATTTAATTTTCCATATATCCTTCTCACGTATATTTTGTTTGCAGAATAAGAAAGAAATGACATCAAGTCCAAAGGAGAAATCAAATTATTAGAGTATAAAATCATAAAAATACTAGAGTTGGAAAAAGATAGTAAACATGGACTCATTTCGAGGATGAACGAAACCTAAGGGGAGTAGATTGTAACATCCTCATTCCCAAATGGTGTTGCTGTATACAAAGATGGTGCCTCTTCATAATAAGTGTTAACGTTATCGTAACAAGACCCCAAAAGGATCTATTGTAATTAAGACCTGAAAAGGTGCATTGTAATAATGAATGTATCTCTTGAGGTTACCTTTGGGGGTTTAACCTAAGTCATTTATACCCAAGCTTAGAGGTCGTGCTAGCATAGAGTGGTAGAGCTAATAAAGATGAGTCATGGATGATAGGTGAAGCAAGATAGGAAGTGGATTGGCCATTCCACTTAGTTGGTGATAGGCCTAACTATGGTGGTAGTGCTAGATTGCCTCTAAAGGATAGTGTTGGTGACTGTTTGGGACCACCAACATTTTCTTTCAATCTCAAGACTAGGATCACAAAAAACAAAGGTGTTCCTTCAAAGTTGAGTTTAGGTGCTTATTGATCTCTGAAAAAACTAAGGCCTAGATACCTCCAAATAAACTTAGTGGCAATAAAGCAAATTAAGTGTAAATGTGTGTTTGTTGTTATAATTGTTGAAATGGTTGGGTTTGTGTATGAAACTATAACTGGCTATTATAATAAAAATTCAATTAAACATGTTTAATACTGTGACTTATCAAAGATTCCTATTTTGTCAAGTCACTTAGTTTGTATAGTCTCTATAGTACGTTACTTGAAAAATGAAATTTCACTAAAATGCTTGAGCACAATTTTGCAGAAATCTACTCCTAGTTTTCCTCAAAGAGAAAATTCCGCAAGAAAAATACAAATAGAGCAACATTTAATAGAATTTAAAAGAGAAGAAAAAAAAAAGCATATTTGTGTGAAATCTCAAACATTTAAGTGAGATAAATTGAACATAATGAAACACTTCAAAATAAAGCTATTCCAATTTGATCTAAGTGTTACAAATTGTTCAAACCTTCTAAGCTCAACACACAATTTTATAAAAGACACTCTTATTAAACTACCAAAATGCTTTGTAAACTACAAAATACAAGATATTATTTGGCTAGTTAAATAGTTTTCAAGAATTGCAAATAATAGAGCTATCAGAAACAATTTAACAATTTCAAGATTGAAACATCAAGGAAAGACTTTTAAAAATGAACTATTTCAAGTTAGCTTAAAATATCAAAGATTTTTTAGACTCTCTAAACTCAAACAGACAATTTCATAAAGACATTTCTATTAAATTGCTCAAGATGTTTTTTAAAAACAACATAAGCTCTTATATGGCAACCAAATAAAAGTCTACAATTGCACAAAAATAGAGCTATAAGAGTAATTAGAAAATCTCAAAATTAAATGCCAAGCACAGTACTATCTTATCCATTAACTAAGCAACTAAGTCAAAATGAGAAGAAAAGTACTCACAAGATTTAAAACAAAGTAGCTAAATTGAAGGTGCAATTAGCAAGCCATTTTTACAAATAGTCTTCAATAATTCTTCCTTTCCCCTTTTTTGATTCTATCCTTAAAGCTCTTTTTATAGTAGCTACTAGGTAGTTACAAACATCATGAAAAATTAGGATGAGTTACAAACATTATGTGGGTTTAGTTATAACCACCATAAAAAGTTATAACTTCTATAAGAATAAAAGGTATAACAGCGAAATGTCTGGTTTATATTGGATGTTACATAATTATCACAAATATTTCTTTTCTCCATGAGTAATAATTTATTATTATTATTAAATGATGAAAGCAATTTGTATCTCTTACAATAATTTTCTGTTTGGTCAGTTTAGAAATAAACTTTATGGCTGTGTGACAGTCATTTGATCATGGAATTCCACAAAGGAACTGTTGTATTCTACAACCCATCAAACACGTTCTTTGCTTGAGTCACAGATCCACATCTGGCATTCATGCTAACAAGGGCACTTCCCGCATAGCAATACCAACTGAATCCTTTGAATAGAAATTTTATTAATATTAAAAAGGCATAAGTACATAAACCACAATAAGTCACGGATAATAAAATGGGAAATGAATCCGAACTTGAGACTCAAGGCATGGATCTGCTTGCCCCAGCCCAATGAAGCAACATTGGCACACACTGCAATCACTGTAGACAATGTATAAGCATTAGGCCTTAAACCTTGAATTAAGTCCTTGGAAAACTGTCTGAAAGCATCATCATCCCAGCCATTGAGCGTGTATCCTGTGATTAGTCTGCCCAGGTCACTACACTCCACTCAGGCGAATACCTGGCTAGCATCGTCCATAAAGATCGCTAATTGCTGAAGCTACTTTGAGAGTGAAGGCGTATGTCAACTGGTTCAGCTCAAGTGTTTCCTGCCCAGGGCCGTTCTGCGCATATCCGGTGAGCATGATGGTCTATGTAATTGCTTCTCGCTTGCGGTCACCGTCCGAATACTCGTCGAACACTCTACACCTCCGTTGGTATCATTCACCTCCTTTTCCCTCGAAATCCACCGAACTTTCTCGCGCAAGTTCTGCAAGTGTCCGAAATCGTCGTCGTCGTCTTCATCTTCTTCGGCGTTTTCCTCCAGCACGTTCCTGCAAAGGCTACCAAATTCCTCCACATTCAGCCAATCCCTTCCAGCCGCAGTGAAGCTCTGCATAGCAGCTTGCATCTCTTCCAGCAGCACATCCATAAAAGTTCGCTTTCAGGGAAGGACACCTTCCAAAATTTCTTGAAAGGCCTATCAAACTATAGCAATCTACCACCCCAAAAGTCTTCAGATTAGGAAGCCCATGTAGATCATCACGCAGCTCTATCAGGTTTGGAAATTCCAGTATGTTCAGCTCTATCAGAGATGTCATCTTGGACAAGGTGTCCTCTGGAATCACTGAACACCAAGACCTCTGTATTGTCAAATTCTGTAGATGGGGAAGTGCATCATGACTGAAAATTATGGGTATGCTCTCCTGTGATTCAATACTACCCATATTTATACCTAGGGACCTCAGAGATTGTGCCGATTGATAGCTCAGGTATGTCAGCCATGGGGATCCCTTCACATCAATGAGATAGAATAAAGAAGGTTCAAAGTAGATCAGATCTGGGAATGCAGAAGTGCATTTTCCTTTTATGGACAGGACAGGATAATAGATATTTTTCAAGACATTCATGTAACTGGATGAGAAAATTCATAGGGTGCTTGACATGAGATCAAGCTGCTTACCAGACAATACTAAGCCTGCTTCTTCATTTTCGAATGAAGAGTATATATTCTATTCACTCTGTACGAACAAAATTCCCTTTATTTTGTGAAGAATCTCCTTATTGTCTAGCTGATCATCATCGAATAAAGTTTGATAATGCTTGATGTCTGTGATTCGTGTTCCTTCACATTTGCATACTCTTCTGGTTGTCTCAAGAATACCATCATGTACTTTGATCACTTCTTTTTCAGAGCATTCTGCACCCCTCGATCCTTTCTCCAAATCCATATAACATTTGATGATGAGTCCCCTGTTTTCAAGAACTCTGAGCACATCCTGCCCAAAAATGGACTCAACATAAGCCCATCCATTTGCACGGAAGAATGAACAGATATCCAAAAACGTATCTCTCGAATTCTCCTCCAACCCATCAAATGCAAAGGCAAAAAAGTCCTCATTTTCAGATCCCTAATTCCTCAATTTTCTGATCCTCTCACAAGCGTTGTTCTTGTCGTCCTCCAAACTATAAATCTGGCCACAATCTTCAGAGCCAGAGGCACACCCCTACAAATATCACTGGTAATGCAGTCAAAAACTTCTGGACCCATCTCTGATTTCAATAGCTTCATGGCCTGCTCTGATTTCATGGGAGAAACTTCAAAGACCTTGATATCTTCAAGATCAGTAGTAGTGATGAGAAGCTTGAGAGACATGGCACTTTCCAAATCCGTGGGAAGAAGATTTAAGAGTTCCTGGGCCTCCAAAACATTATCAATGTAGATAAAACATGTCTGTTGCTCCAATTTCTTCAGGAGAACTGACAGATCTCATGAATTTCCCTTGTCAAATTCATCATCAACACTGCTTTCCTTTGAGATTTTTTTGCATCATTAGTATGAGCTCCCTTTGATTTGGTGTATTTTCCCATCCATCGAATAAGGTAGCTTTAAGAGAGTAGCAGCCACTAACTTTAACACCCAAGAGAACCGAATCAGTAATGGTGGTTTTTCCCAATCCTCCGGGACCTTGCAGGGTTACCACTACAACATTCTTGATGCTTTCAAATTCCAACATCTCTATGATTCTTTCCATGGAACTTTCCACAATTTCTGTGTATTGCTGGAATCAGAACCAGGACTATCAAAACCTGCATCAACCTTCTCGATTAGCACCGCAGGAACAATCTTGGCATATCTTTGACAATGAATGTAAATAGATAAAGAAGCTGAGATGTTCGGGTACCAAATTTCTTGCTTTGATTCTGACAGACATTCCTAGAAGAATTTTGTATTTTGCACAAGATAATGAGCTCAAAACCATGGTTGCATCTTTATCCCTCAAATTCAATTGAGCCGTGTCTCTAAATAAGCTTAAACACTCCTTTTGAACTCATTGAATTACCAGCACAGCACTGCAAAATCTAAAATCATTTGCATCTTCCAAACTTACATACACTACAACTGCAATGATAGTCTTGTTAATGCATTAACATTTTAACTCTTAAATTTTAGAATAAAATTCTAAACTGAATTTTTTTAACAAATCACTGCTCCATCAAATGGTAGAAATGTGCCAACAGATAGATGCTGAAGGAAGAAAACCCCAAGAAACACCCTCAGAGCATGATTTCAAATACTCCATTTCATATCAATAAAGCATTCTTTTCTTTTTCTTTCTACATTTTCCCTGTTATTTTTCTTTAAGCATAATATTGAATTTTACATATATTTGACGTTTGATATATTGTCTTCTTACGCATAATTTCTAATATAATGTATATTTCAAGTTTGCCATAACAGGACGTCACATTAACCTATTTAGATAGGTGGCAACTCTTGAATCTATGTTGCATCAATATCATGATGAAGATGTAAAATCGAAAGTTTTTAATGTAGGGAGTTGAATATGTCCTTAATGAATTATTATTAATGAGCAGCGAAGTACCCCTATGCTCAACCATACGAATACGAGCATTTCACGCACAATCCGGTTGAATTCCAAGGACTAAGTGCTTATGCGCCTCTATGAAACAAGGACGGGTTGGTTAATCGTTGTCTTTCCAAACTTACTTATATGTCACGATTGTATGGTTAAGTAAGCTTGAGGCATATGATTTTTATATCTTTTTTATTTTTATGTCCTATGCTAATAAGGGAGAAGAGAGATAACTAAGTGACTAATTTAACTTAACTACTCATTAACTAAGTTCTAACTAATCCTAACACTAGCATTTGTTCCCACTTGCCATACACATCCTGAACCAATGCAACGTTGCTAGGATTACCAAACGTTAATCGTTGCTGGGTTACCAAGCATTACACATATGCTCAAAGCAGTAGTACTGAGTGTATTTACTTAAAAAAGTGTAAGGTGAGAGAAGACATTAATTAATTAGGAAAGCATTTAATAACATTAATTAACACTAATTAATCTATTCTAGATGTTGCAAGGTTTATCATAAAGTTCGTCTTTATTATCGTACACAAGGTGTGCTTAGGTACACAATGCTCAAACAAAGATCCATTCACTTTATGACTCCTACTACGGGCATGCAGAAATAATTCTAACTCTAGGAGGGAGAAAATGCAAGAGTTTAGCTAAGGGTCTAACTAATTATTGCAAAACCAAGTGCGCCTGTCTCTTATTTATAGGCAAGGAGATAGGTCCTGATATTGGGTATCCAACATCGCATGGTAGGCTCTGATATCATGGACCCGATATCGTGAATGCAATATCGCGACCCTGATATCGCAGTTCATCATACCCCCACGATTAAATGAAAACTTGTCCTTGAGTTCCTTACAAAATATTGGGAAGGTATGAGATTATTGACTAAATGACAACTGATGGTGGAATGGGATGATAGACTCAACGTGCCCAATGAATGGATCAATAATCATATTACAACATTAGTGTTCATGACCATTGTGGTGAACATTCGTACATAAATGACATCCAAGCCTTTATTTGGTAGCTTGAAGAGAAAGAGAGAGAGAAAGAAGATGAAGCGTGTTGATGTCAATGCCGAGATTGCACCTTCCATTGTTTATCCATAGCCATGCCACCAAACTTGCTCCTTTCGTAAACGCTTTAGTTCCGGTCCATCTTGAGTGCTTTCTTCAAGCCCAGTCCATTGTTTGTATGATCGCCATCTGCACACACAACACAGTCACAAATGAGCAAGGATAGATAAACCACAATGTAGTTGATACCTTGCCTCAATATGAAGTGCATTAGCTGAGTTTTGGTTATGGAAGAAACTAGTTTGGAGATTTATCACTAGAGACTACCCAAAGTGTAGGGGTTAGGCAAATAGTAAAATGGAAAAAATTAAAAAATTTGGACCAAGGCCTTCACAACTAAGAGTGAACCACTGTTAGCTATAATATGGAAAAATATGAGGAACAAGAAAGATGGAAAAAATAACAACAACACCACCAATAAAATGGATGCCATGGATGGGGATGAAACAAGAAATGATTGATTGCAAGAAATGTTTAAGGAAAAAAAGTTAACAATTGCACCAAAAAGGAATGCCAGTGGGTCCTTCCCAAAGCAAGGTCATGCTCTTTATGCCATGACAAACCCACAAACCAAAGAGTTCGTAGGCTTTAGGAATGTTATTTGGAAGCAAGAGTTAAAAACTTACCCATAAGAATTCACCAAAGAAAAATAATGTATCAACCTAGAGACGGACTAATGATAAAGTTAGCAATGAGGTGGGAAATGGGAAGAAAGATGGAGAGAAGAGAATGGAATGGAATCCCAAGAACAAGGTTGTATAAAGTCCCTTGTGTATTTTATGGTTAATGTGACTAAGTAAAACTCATCCCAAATCTAGACTTAAACAAACCACATCCAATGACCTTGCATCAGCACACTTGACCAATCCATCCACTTAAACCAACAAGAATGCTTCATAAAGAGTCACCACCATTTCGAGGAGAGCAAGATGGAGAAACAAGAATCGAGAAAGGACCTTAGTTAGAGGGAACCTTTAGGCATGGGTAACATGTCTTTCCAGTTCCATAACTAGTGCTTATAGTCCATACTTCATTATTGTGTCTAAGGGGTATGCTTTGAATTCTCACTTCTTCTTCTTCTTCTTCTTCTTCTTCTTCTTCTTCTTATTCTTCTTCTTGCATGAGAATCATACCATGCAAAGACTTATTTTTATTCACTCAACTTTCTGATATTTGAACAATGTCAGAATGGTGGAAAATCCAAGAAAAAGCATCCAAATACAAATGCATCGAATCCCCTTGATGTCACATCTTTTTCATTCTTTGAGTCTTTCCTTGGTTTGAAAAATACCCAACCACCAATTTATTAACAAGTTTACTTAGAAAAAAAGGGACTGTACAATTCCAAGCCAAAGGAGACCATAGAGTTATATGGATGAGTGGATGGTGTGGACTCATTTCTTGTTTTACCAAAAGAACCATACGTTAATATCAACATCATAATTCAAAGGTAAAAACCAAACATTAGCAATCAATATGATATAATTCAATCCACCATCATGAGCACTTATTGGATAATAAATAAAAATAAATCAAGCAAATAAAGAAATAGTAAAAATATGAACAATGGTGTAAAACAAAAATAAGAAAAGTTGAAAAAATGTGTAAAACAAAAAACAAAAATTCAAAAAGAACTAAGGGCCTAGAATGGTTAGCATAGGTGGCCATCTCTCCCTAAACTAAGTTAGAAGGAGGAGATCTAAAATAGTGAGTAGGGTTGTCCACCAATAGAAGTAGCATGTGTATTGGCTATCCTAAGCTCATGGAAAGGTTTGGTTTGTTGCACGTTGACCAATAATTTGTTGTCCAGGCTCTCAGGTTTGTATATTGTCATGGCCCCCGAAGGAAAAGTTGCATAAATAATAGTTAATAGTTACTAACTATTGTTTTTGTGCTAGATCAAGGTCAAGGTTGAGGTCACATGTCATGGATAGTGTACAAATCTCAGTTCGAATAGGAAGTATTGGAAGCTTCCTGTACACTAACTCATAGGGAGAGTAGCCTGTAAGGAGTTTCCATGTGGAGCGGTATGCCCAAAAAGCATCATTCAGTTTAGTGCTCCAATCTTGCTTATACTTGCTAATAGTTCTTGTCAATATTTTCATAATCTCCCTATTGGTAATCTCTGCTTGACCATTCACTTGGGGGTGGTATGGTATAGTCAATTTATGCTCAACCCCTAAGCGTTGCATTAATTTCCAAAAATTTTCACCTGTGAAGTATGTACCATTTTCTGAAATAAGTGCACGCAGCATACTAAACCTATTCACGATTTGTTGTTGAACAAATCACGTAGCTGTAGATGATGTACAATCTTTAACAGCAGCTACTTCGGCCCATTTTGTTAGGTAATCAATGGCAACTACAATATAATCTTTTCTAGTGGACATTGATGTAATGGGCCGCATAAAATCAATTCCCCAAATGTCGAAGGGTTCTAATAGTTGAATCCATTGTTGCGGACCCTCCATTCTAGCAGTCATTCCCCCATCATGTTGACAATGCTCACAAGATTGGATGAATTGATGGGTGTCCTAAAACAATATAGGCCAATAATATCCTACAAGCAAGATCTTGATGGTCATTCATCTCCCAGCGTAATAACCCCCACAAGGACCCTCATGAGTATCTTGGAGAACTTGTAGTTGATCTATATTAGGAACATACCTTCAAACAAAGCCATCGAGACACACTTTGTAAAGTTGCCCATTGATCTCCATAAAGTACTTAGCTCAGTCAAGAAACTGTTGTTTCTTCTTAAGGTTTAACTCTTGTGGTGTTTGTTGGGTGAGGAGATAGGTAAGAATGCTACTATACTAGTTTGTCTCTATGGTTGATTGATTATTCACTACACCAGCAAAGAGGAATTCATCAGGGAAATGATTAGAAATTGGATACTCATCCTTTTTTTTGTCCCATCGCAACCGAGATAAATAATTAGCAACTACATTCTCAGTGCCTTTGCGATCAATCATTGTTAAATTGAACTCTTGTAGGATTACAAGCCATCGTATGATACGAGGGCTTACAATTGGCTTATTCATGAGGAACCAGATTGCACTATGATCTGTATGTATATATACATTATATCCCAATACATAGTGTCTAAACTTTTCTAGTGCAAACACTACAGCAATTAATTCTTTCTCTATGGTAGTGTAGTTAAGTTGTGCACCAACAATACTTCTACTTGCATAGTGGATGTAATAAGGATGTTTCTGGTCATCTAACTGTGTAAGTACATCTCCTAAGGCATAGTTGGATGCGTTAGTTATGATATGGAATGGTTTGGACCAATTAGGAGCTTGTAGAATGGGTGTTTCTACTAGCTTCTATTTCAAAGTTTGGAAAGCTAATTCGCATTCCCTGATCCATTCGAAAGGAGTGTTCTTTTTCGTTAATTCCACAAATGGTTTGGCAACCTTTGAAAAGTTCTTAATAAATCTCCTATAGTAGCTAATGTGTCTAAGGAATGACAAAATATCATTGATAGTTTCTGATTGATAGGTAATTCCTTGGATAACTTTTATTTTCTTGGGGTCTACCTCTATCCCTGTGTGTGAGATTTTGTGCACTAGTACTATGCCTTCTTGGACCATTAAATGGCTTTTCTACCAGTTGAGCCTCAAATTAATTTCTACACATCTTTTTAACACTTGCTCTAACTGGTCCAAGGCTTGATCAAAGTTTGCTCCATAAGTAGAGAAGTCATCCATAAAGACCTCCACGCCATTCCCTATCTGCAATTGGAATATACTTAGAACTAGTCGTTAAAATCTTGTAGGGGCATTGCACAAGCCAAACGGCATCTGTTTATATGCAAACATTCCCCAAGGACTAGTGAACATAGTCTTGGATTGGTCTTCTAGGGCTATTTGTATTTGGTTATATCTACAATATTCATCCAAAAAACTGTAATACCGATGCCCTACGATGGTGTCTAAGACTTGGTCAACAAATGATAATGAAAAGTAATCTTTGAATGTTGCCATATTTAGTAGCCTGAAATCTATGCACACCTTCCATTTGCCTCCCTTTTCAGGCACAATGACTAAGGGGCTAACCCATTCATTATCAACAATGGGGTATATGAACCTAGCCTTGAGAAGCTATTCGATTTCTTCCTTAACTACTTGCTTCAGCTTTGGGTTCAATCACCTCTACGATTATCTTTAAGGCTTCATGGAGGGATCGATGTAAATTCTATGCTAGCATATCCTAAGGTATATTCCAGTTAATTCAGGATATGACCAAGCAAAGGCTTTTGATCATTTATTTATCACCTTCAGCAATCTCTATTTTTGTTGTAGAGCAAGCTTTACATTAATAATTACTGGTTTTCCATTTTTAAGGAACGTGTATTCCATACTGGTGGGCAATGGTTTTAGCTCAAGGGGCTCCTGCTTAAATTTCTCAGGGATTTCCAACTTCCCCCAGTTGATATTTTCAAGGCTAAGACTTGGAAGTTGGTGGTGAACTTGCTCTAATGTGTCTATGCTATCAATGTAAGTGCAAGTCAAACCCTCAGTTCGGAAAATGGAAATTTTTTAATGTAGGGAGATGAAGATGTCCTTAATGAATTATTATTGATGAGCGGTGAGGTACCCCTATGCTCAACCATATGAATACAAGCATTTCACGCATGATCTAGTCGAATTCCAAGGACTAAGTGCTTGTGCACCTCTATGGAACAAGGATAGGTTGGTTAATCGTTGTCTTCCCAAACTTACTTGTATGTCATGATTGTATGGTTAAGTAAGCTTGAGGCATATGATTTTTATATCTTTTATATTTTTATGTCTTGTGCTAATAAGGGAGGAGAGAGATAACTAAGTGACTAATTTAACTTAACTACTCATTAACTAAGTTCTAACTAATCCTAACACCAACATTTTTTCCCACTTTTTGTACATGATGAGATGCAACATGCACTGTGCCACGATATCGTGGCCGCCGCAATATCGCATCCCATGCGATATCGCATACGCGATATCATGGTCCGCCGCCATATCTATAAATAAGAGGTGGCACTCCCTTCATTTCCCAATCCTGGCTAGAAGTAGTGAAGCTTTGGCAGTTTGAACACTCCAGAGATAGAATTTTTCCCATGTACCTGCAGTAGGAGTCCTAGAGTGAACGGCTCTTTATTCGAGCAACTTGTAACTTGAACCCAAGTTGTGTACGGAAATAAATATGAACTTGATTGGATAAACCTTGTAGTACATGGTTTCATTTAATGTTATTTATTTACTTCTTTCCTAATGCGCACGAGTACGACTTGATTACGAGCATCTACGGATGTGTACGGCTAATCAAGGAATCGGCTGCTCGTCGCAACGCATGAGTACGACTTAACTATGAGCATTGGATTGCTTGGTAACCCAGTAGTGTATTCCAGGATCTGCACTTGGTAATCCCAGTAGTAGTCCAATGTGTATGGCTAGTTGAGGAATTGGCTGCTCATTGCTAGGCTAGAACGTGTGATAAGTACGACTTAGTTACGAGCACCCACGGGTGTGTACGGTTAGCTAAGGAATCGGCTGCTTATAACACTTAGGCTAAATAGGTGCCTCAATACAACCACTTCGAGCACTTGCGTTACATGTGGTGATCCTAGTAATGATTAGTGTTTGGTAAGCCATAGTTGCATAGTTGTTCGGTAAGTGGGAACAGATGCTGACGCTAGCTAATTTAGACTTAGGACATTAGTTAGAGTTAGCATAGTTTCTCCACCCTTCTCTCATAGCATAGGCGATAAACCTGAAAATACCAAAAAAATCGCATACCTCAGACTTGCTTAACCATACACCGTGACACATACAAGCAAGCCTGGAAAGACAACGAATGATTAACCCCAAGTGTTTCTTGTGGCGTTAAGGCATTTAGTCTACGGAGTTTGACCGGATCGCGCGTGCACGCTCGTATTCGTATGGTTGAGTGTAGGGGTACCTCGCCACTCATCATTGGCACCGTTACCAGGGACTAAGTGTTATGTATGCCAATTGAACATAAGGGATATCACTCACATCGTTGTGAGCATCAACGAACCTTAGGGTTAATCAGTTAATCAAGAACATAAATAACGGTGAAATTAGCACACCATTAGAAATGGCTACTTCTCATGCAATCAACTAACCTAAGGACAATACAAAAGATAGTCAGCATCATACACATAACCGAAATCAACCATGTCCTCAACAATCTAAGGTCACATATACTCATTCCGATGAGTATGTGTCAGATTTTACCTTTGTTTTCCATCAAGACAAGCAACTGCGGTAGCGAGATATGAAAGGTAACATCATGTTACCCCCAGATCATTATGCTCCTAACATGCTTTTCCATGCCTTAGCACAGATTGGCATGCAAGAGCTACTTGCTGAATACGTTTTGGATGATTATGACACAAGGGATTATCATCCCACAAATGCCCAACGTATTCGGGATGCAAGGCAGGAGAGCCAACATTCACTATTGAAGGGCAAGGTTCCCCACATCATTATTGAAATAGGAGACAAGGAACCCCTTACAATGGGTTTCTTAGAAGATGACATTCCTCCTCCTCACTCTGGTGAAGAGGTAAGGCATCAGGGCCTAAGATCAATGGTACATATTCCAGGCTCTGATCCCCGTGAGCACCAGCTGTTCACGGCAGGAACAACCACTCACACTAATGACAAGCAATTGGATCGTTACAACGATCGGGGCTGAAGCAGCTGAAGAAAAGGTAAGAAACATCACCACGGTGATGGATCCCCTTCTTCTTCTCCTTCATCTCATCATTCACACTCTCCTTCCACATCTAGGCGTAGCCACCATGAGCATAACGGGGAGAATAAAAGTAAAAGATATGAAATGCCTCGACAGGAAGGTCGAGAGGAGTTAGGACAAGGGCAAGGATGTAGGGAGAGTAGGGAGCTGCTATGAAGACATCATAGACGTCATGAAAGAGATGATCATGACAAACCCCTACTCACAACCTGAAGCATGCTTGACATAACAGAGGTAGTTAGGATTCCCACAAGGCACTTAAAGGATAGTCGGATCAAGCAATTAAACATGAACAACATCCCACGATTTGAAGGGGGATACAATGTTGATCCGCAAAATCATTTATAGGCATTCCACGATGCTTGTGCCTTCCATAACATTGATAGTGAGTGGCAGAAGCTTAAGTTGTTCCCATGGACACTCATCAAGGAAGCAGAGAGCTGGTATTGGTCTTTAGAACCGGAAACCATCAGGAGGTGGAGTACGATGCTTGAACTGTTCAACAACAAATATCAAACGTACTCCCGAGTGTCCAATTTGCGTAAACAGATCCAAGGCTGGAAACAAGGTACTCATGAATCCTTGGATGCTGCCATGGCCCATTACTACACACTGCTACATCGTTACCCGGGCCATGGGTACGCTAAACCAGATCAACTTTGCCACATCGTGGATGGGCTACGAAATGAAACAAGAAGAACCCTTGGGACTTACGCCCAAGGGAGACTTTTCCAACTGAGAGCCCATGAAGTTGAAAGCTTGTTGGAACAAGTAGCACAAGAAGAAGATGAGCTATGGAAGAGAGAAAGTGCAGAGGAATACAACCGTGATCCCTCCCTTCGCAAGAAGGGAGTGAAATTCTGTGATGAGGAGGATGAGTCACCACTCGAAGAGTTGGTGAACCGGAAAACTATGCCGATCCAAAAGTTAACAACCGAGGTATCGGCTAAGGTAGACCAAATGTGGGATTCCTTAGACTCATGAATAGAAATAGTGCTAAATATCATTGAAGAGTCTAAGGTTAAGCAAAGTAGTGACAAAGGCAGAACCAAGTGGAGAGACTCTAACCATGCACATAACAAGGGTAAGGGAAAAATTTCTATCTTCGATGAGGCTAAAAATTCTAATTCAGATGATGATGGTGGATGTGAGGTCTACTACTATGACCATCCTAAGGGATGCTGTCCAATTGTCTCACATCTTTAGGAGTCTGGGGTGTATGCACTAAATCCAAGACTTAATCAACAGCAAACACCCCGAAGGTTACCTTACCCACAAGGTAACCCAAGGCAGTTCCACCAACCCTTGACGTATTATCCAAGTGGAATGCCTCTGCAACCCATTGGACAACATCAATAGTGGCAATAACCACAGTCATGGGAGATGCCACTGCCAACACATCAATACCCTTACCGGCAGCCTGATCCTTACGGTTATTATGTGCAGCAGTCAGTTTCTCCAAGTGACTCTATGGATCACACTACCCCCCAACGTCACTACCAAGCTCAGGAGTACTTCAGAATGACTCCTTCTCCTCCAGGAGACATCTCACATTCCATCCATCCTCTAACTCCACCTTCACCTCTTCCTCAAGTAGTTCCCGTAACACCTCCTACTCCAACAATGCAAGGGGAACTTCCTCCTCAACTGCAACAATGTCACGCTGCAAGAGCTATAAATATCCAACCGGGTACTAGTTCTAGCGACAACTGTACAAAGAAGAGATCCTTTTTTAGAACTAGGAGCCTAGATAAACTCTTGCAACAACAAGCGGTTGAGGCTATGTACATGCCTTCACCATCTAACACTTCGGAGCACCCTTCAGTCCAAAGGAGTGTAACGCATACGGTTATGTTAACACATACCGTAACTGACTAGATCAAGATAGGCCACCTTCCCAAGAAACTAACTGACCCTAGAAGTACCTTTATTTATTTTCAGATCACTGGGAATGCACCACATCGGGCTCTTCTTGACTCAGGTTCTAGAGTCAACTTAATTTCATGAAAGATGTATCACGCCTGAAACCTACCACAACTTAAGAAGAGCAATATCCAACTAGAGCTGGCAGACCAGTCCATCACCATTCCCTTGGGATTGGTGGAGGATGTTATTACCACTGTGTCTGGTTGGTCCTACCCAGTAGATTTTCTAGTGATCGATGTTAACAACAACGAAAGGGACTTCACAATCATAATGGGAAGGGCATGGCTAAGCACAGTAGATGCTTACCTTAGGATCCGTGATCTTTCCTTGGAAATATCCAAGATGAACATATGTGGAAAGATTAAGAAGAGGATAGTTCCATGCATCACATATAGTGATTCGTCGGGTGATGACATGGAGGAAATGTCTCCATGTAACAAGTATGCCCAAGAAACTCTGCAAAAAGGATGCCTGTATGTAGCAACCACATAAGAAGTAGCAGACACCCTGTGGTTGACAGCTCCTCATAGGAGCAAACAAATATGCATGGAACGAACTGAGGAAACTCATTCCAACAACCATGGCATAGACACATTGGAACATGAGCGTCGCCAACTTCCAACCCTCAACTTGAGATCATCAATCGAGAGAAGTTGGGCACTTCTTAGAAATTCAAATAGGCGCTCACTATTTTAGATTTCTCCCTCACAGCTTAGTCATGGGGGAGATGGCCACCTATGCTAATCATATGGGGCCCTCAGTTCTTTTTCAGTTTTTGTTTCCCACATTTTTTTCACATTTTTGTTTTACACGTTGTTGTTTTAAAAAATTTCTTCAATTTTTTGTGTTTTTGTTTTGCAACATCGTTATAATTTTCTATTTTTGTGTGTGTGTATGTGTCATCCACCATGTAAGTTCGCCACCTAATAAGTGTTCAGACCGATGGGATGAACTATTTTTCATTGATTGCTAATGTTTGATTTTTACCTTTAAGTTACAATGTTGATACTAAGGTATGTTCTTTTGATATGGCAGGCAATGAGATCACTTCATCCATCCATCCATCAAGTCCATGGTTTCCCTTGGCTTGGAAATGTATAGTTCTCTTCCAATAAGAACTTTAACGAATTGGTGACTGGGCATTTCTCAAACTAAGGAAGGACTTAAGGATTGCAAAGGGTGTGACTTCAAAGGAACTTGATGTTTTTTGTGATGGTTATTCAGTTGGGTGCTTGGTTGTTTTCTTCTTGGATTTTCTTACCGTTCCGAGGTTATCCATTCTTCGAAAGCTGAGACAATAAAAATAAGAAGTCTTTGCATGGTGTGGTCCCCATGCATAAAAACAAAAAAAAAAGAGAAAGAAAGTGAGGATTCAAAGCACACCCCTTAGACGAAATAAAATTTGGGCTGCAAGCATTGGTTATGGAACCAAAGTGTTTCCTCTAACTAAGGCCCTTCTCGCTTCCCATTCTCTCTGTTGTTTCGTCAGAATAGTGGTGGCTCTTTGACACTACATCCTTGTTCTCCAAGAGGATGATTTAGCCAAATACATTTATGTGAAGTCACTAGAAGTGGTTGGTTTGAGCCGGAGTTGGAATGAGACTCGCCAAGTCACATTAATCATACAACACACAAGGGGCTGTACACCACCTTGTTCTAGGGATTCCATTTCACTTCTCTTATTTCCATCCTTCTCTCCATTGTTCACCTCATTGCCAGTTGTATCATTAGTGTATATATTTTAGTTGATGCATTGTTTTCTTTTTGGTAAATTCTTCCAGTTAAGACTTTAACTCTTATTCCAAAGGACATTCCTTGAGCCTACGGACTCCTTGAATGTGGGATTGTCAGGGCATTAAGGGCATGCGCCTGCTTTGGGGAGGACCCACTAACATTCCTATTTGGAACATTAGTTACTTTCTTTTCCTTAACATTTCTACAATTAATTAACATTTTTGTTCATTTCCATCTTGACATCCACTTCACTGATGCCATAGTTGTCCCTTTTTCCCTATCTTTCTTACTCCTTTTCTTTCTCCATTCTAATGCTACCGAAGGTTCGCGATTAGTCATGGGGGTACGAGGCCTGATTTTTTTATTTTTCTCCTAAGCCCCGAATTTTTTTCGTTTCTCTTCCTAACCCCTACACCTTCGGTACTCATCAGTAACATCTTCCCAGATCCATATCAGCCATACCACAACCTAGCCAATGAACCTAAACCGAAGCAAGGTATTATTTACTTAGTGATTCAATTACCCTTGCTAATATATGATTGTGTTATGTGTGCAGGTGGCAATCATACAACAATGGAATGGATATGGAGCAAACCATTGGAATGGAGTTGCACTAAAGCTGCTATGCAAGGCGAAGGATGGATAATGCGCTTACAGATGGACAACGGACGGCGCAATCTTGGCGTTGGCAACAACAACACTTCTTTCTATCTCTCTCTTTCTCTAAAGTTGCCAAAAATGGCCTAATGTCATTGTAATAAGGTGTTCACCCTTGTTGTCATGAACACGAGTTTTTGTCAAGTCTTGTAATAAAGACCGTTCACATGTCATTCCATTAGCTCCATTTCCCCTAATAATCCCATACCTACCTAATATCATTGTAAAGAACTCGAGGACAAGTTTTCATTCAGTCATGGGGGTATGATGAGACGCGACATGCACTATGCCATGATATCGCGGCCGCCACGATATCGCGTCTTTCCCTGCGATATCGCGTATGCGATATCACAGTCTGTCATCATATCTATAAATAAGAGGTGGTGCTCCCTTCATTTCCCAATCCTGGCTAGAAGTAGCGAAGCTCTGGCAATTTGAACACTCCAGAGATAAAATTTTTCTCGTGTACCTGTAGTAGGAGTCCTAGAGTGAATGGCTCTTTATTCGAGCAACTTGTAACCTGAACCCAAGTTGTGTACGGCAATAAATATGAACTTGATTGGATAAACCTTGTAGTACATGGTTTCATTTATTGTTATTTATTTACTTTTTTCCTAGTGCGCACAAGTACGACTTGATTACTAGCATCTACGGATGTGTATGGCTAATCAAGGAATCGACTGCTCGTCGCAACGCATGAGTACAACTTAACTACGAGCATTGGATTGCTTAGTAACCCAGTAGCGTATTCCAGGATCTACGCTTGGTAATCCCAGTAGTAGTCCAATGTGTACGGCTAGTTGAGGAATTGACTGCTCATTGCTAGGCTAGAACGTGTGATAAGTACAACTTAGTTACGAGCACCCACGGGTGTGTACGGCTAGCTAAGGAATCGGCTGCTTATCACACGTAGGCTAAATAGGTGCCTCAGTACGACCACTTCGAGCACTTGCGTTACGTGTGGCGATCCCAGTAACGATTAGCGTTTGGTAAGCTACAGTTGCATAGTTCAGGGTGTGTCCGGTAAGTGGGAACGGATGCTGACGCTAGTTAATTTAGACTTAGATCTTAGTTAGAGTTAGTTTAGTTTTCTCAACTCTTTCCTCCTGGTAGCATAGAAGAAAAGCTGAAAATACCAAAAAAATCACATACCTCAGACTTGCTTAACCATACACCATGACACATACAAGCAAGCCTGGGAAGACAACGAACGATTAACCCCAAGTGTTTCTTATGGCATTAAGGCATTTAGTCTACGGAGTTCGACCGGATCATGCATGCACGCTCGTATTCGTATGGTTGAGTGTAGGGGTACCTCACCACTCATCAGTACACATCCTAAACCAATGCAATACTGTTGGGATTACCAAACGCTAATCGTTACTGGGTTACCAAGCATTACACACATGCTTGAAGCGGTCGTATTAAGTGTATTTACTTAAGAATGTGTAGGGTGAGAGAAGACATTAATTAACTAGGAAAGCATATAATAACATCAATTAACACTAATTAATCTATTCTGGATGCTACAAGGTTTATCATAAAGTTTGTCTTTATTGCCATACACAAGGTGTCCTTAGGTACACAATGCTCAAACAAAGATCCATTCACTTTATGACTCCTACTACAGGCACACAGAAATAATTCTAACTTTGGGAGGGAGAAAAGGCAAGATTTCAACTAAGGATCTAACTAACTATTGCAAAACCAAGTGTGTCCATCTCTTATTTATAGGAAAGGAGACAGGTCCCAATATCGGGTATTTGACATCGCATGGTAGGCTCCAATATCATGGACCCGATATCGTAGCCCCGATATCGTGATTCATCAATTATGAATAGCACCAGCAATACTATTACTATTTTTGTCTTATGATTAGACTACATTACATTGAAGGTTTGCGCACATAACCCTATGCATAACCATTCTTTAACATTTTATCAATATTGACTAATATTTCAAAAAACCACTAAAAATGTTTTGCACTAAGAACATTACTATTAACAATTTTTATGAAAAAATATACATCCAAAGTTGAGGTCCCCATGAGGAATAATGTATAATAATTATTAACATTTTATCAAGGATGACTAATTTTTGTAAAAAAATTTTAGGTAAGAGAAATCACAATTATTCCATCAAAATTATCTAATATAAAATGCAATGTTACATGATAGAAAATATTATATACTATAGTTTATTGTTGTAATTGATACTTCTCATGCTCGAGTTAATTCAAACAAATAAATTTTAATATAAATTATAAAGAATATATATGTTACCATTTTAGACAACTATTAACACAATGTCATGTATGTTGATCCACTAAAACTATCAAGCAATGTAAACATAGACACTAATAATTACTTAACAAAATCTTCTTATCGTAGGAATTGAGGTAAGCTCATGAAAGTCACCAATATTTTAGCTATTGCAATATTACAATGTATCAATGGGAAGACTTTATGATATCGATAATTTACTATAGGCTTTTGTTTTTAGTTTACACAAGACAATCCCACCTATTAGAGTATTCACTCAAGGGATGCTTCATAACAAGCTTCAGGAAACTAAAGGAAGCCCATATTTAAGATTCAAGAAATAATCATGAAACATACACATACAAGCACAAAAAATCACAAAATAAAAAAAATACACATCAAGGTTATGATAATGAAATGCTATTATTTAAATTGAAACACAAAATAGAAAAAAATTTGTTGATAAATATAACTTTTGTTAGCTGTGTTGAGGCATGTACATTGACATTAACATAGCTAAGAATGTGTTGATGTAAATATATTGATAATTAGTCACAAATGCCTATAAATACAAGTACACCTACTACATATATGACATTTATTATATTAATTATAATAAAAATTTATGATTTTATTTTTGTACGACTTAGAATCAATCAATTCCTACTACATTTATGACATTAGTTTCATTCATTGTAGAAAAGCTTTATGAGTTTATTTTTGTAGGACATAGAATCAATCAATGAGTGCCTATAGTATGAACTCAAATTTATTAAATGGAGTCTTATTTAAGCGCATTATATCTTGACACAATTCATGATGGTAATAAGATCAAAATTAATTTACCTTCATTGTGAGACTTTGACTTAGTTTAATATTTTCTTATTTACAATTTACTTTTCTTGTCATTTATTTTCGTGTACTTAGTTAACATATTACTTTTAAAAATAATTCAATATAGTAGAATGAGGATGACCAATTTTAATGATAACGCATTATCATTTAGTAATTCCAATAGTGTTATCACTCAATACACTCAACAATGAATACTTGGTAAACTAGCAACAATTACATAAGTTCAAGTTGTGTATGGTGAATTAGGAATAGATGCTCTATCTCTTATGCTAGTCAAGGATCATATATTAATTTATTCTTATTCTTAGTTTAATTATATTAATTTTTAATATTTTAATATTATTTTATCATGGCCACATAACATTAAATATCATATGGCTTAGCTATACTTAACCATATAAACTAAAGCCCAACATAAGTATAGTTGAAAATATAATGATCTATGATCCATATTTAATAATTTAGAAATTTTGCTAGTCTAGTCTACAAATTACGATCAATTCATGTGTAATGCTCATGATTTATATGGTTGGGTATAGGGCCTACATCATTGTTCATTATTGGTGCAATTACCAGGAATTGGTGTTGGTGTTCTAAATTAGTTTAAATCAATAATGATCACTATTAAATGCTTAATAATTTATCTTTAAAAATCATAAAATTATATTAAGTCACACACATATTAATTTAAAATTTTTAATTCTCCTAGAAATGATTTTCCTCCTATTGATATTTCTACAAGGAAATCTTACACACCCAACTAAAACAAGGATGATGTACCCTATTTTGCTAAATTGATATAACAACATTTGGATCCCTATTATGTGTACTTTAACTTCATCCTTCACCAAGATGAATAAATGAGATGAAGTAACCTAGAATGTAACATTATGTTACCACCTAATCATGCAACCTCATCAATGCTCATGATATCATTAATGAAAGATAGACTTAATGCTACTACAAATCACTATAAGGTAGATGATGAAATATCTTGTCCCTATCAGCCTATAGAAGTCTAACTTTAAAAAGACCATTTCATAGAGGCATGCATTAAAGCACCTAAAGGTAAAGGAGCTACCATCTCATTGACATTAAATTCTAAAAAGGAGTTATAGATTATTACTTAAGGAGATAATAACATCAAAATCCTTCCCTCTTTATTATAGAAGAAATAATTAACCTATAGTCATGTGTAGCCTTGAAAAGAAACTAAGGAAAAGAGAGAATAGCAACCAATACTAGGAAGACCTTTAGAATGAGACATCTCTCAAGAATAAAGGTAGATCTTAGGGAGATGTGTTAACTTTAAAGGAGACATCTACACTACCCATTGGGTATCCATTACATGAATTTCAAGGCATTTTTAGAAACTTTGAAGCTATAAGAAGACATAAAATACTTGATAATTGTGCAATTATTTTTAACTTCAAAGTAATCATTGTCATATCTACACTCTTGTACGTATGTCCTTCACCATCACATTAATTTCTTGGTTGTATGTTAATTGTATGTTGAATTGAGCTTCAACAATAATGACTTGTAATTGTAGTTACATTCTTTCCTTTTATTATTCATTTTTATTGTTGTAATCCAAGGTTGATGTGCTTCATGCAAGAAGGCATCCTTATTGAGCTTGTTAGGATCTTGCAGGATTAAGTGGTTTTATAACGCCAAAACACTTTGAAGTGCAGCTCAATTTTAAAAAGTTTGTGGGATCCTCTAAACTACATTTTGAGCTTGTTGGGACCTGGTAGAACTAAAATCTTGTAAAGGTTGTGGTGTTCTCTAAATCACATTTTGGAAAAAACAAAGTTTGGAGGTGTGCAAGGAATCTACCCTCCAAGTGTGGACTATCCAAGTTGGGTAATTTTTGGTGTGTTTTGTATGACAAGTTTGACTTCAAGTTGGAGAACTTATTCAACCCCTCTTCTAAGTTCTCAATCCTCAAGTGGTATCGAAACCCAGTATTCTTATGCTTGACATCAACTATCAAGAGTGAACCATGGAGGGAACATCCTACACAAAGGCACCAATGTTTGATGGGTTCGATTTTGCTTATTGAAAGATAGAATGCAAAGCTTTCTTAAGTCAATGGAGTTTGACGTATGGGAGTCCATCCTTCAAGGTTACACACCATCTATCGATAGTGTAAAAAAGGGCATCAAACCACAAACCAAGTGGAAATTAGAAGAAAGAGATAATTTTATGCATGATTCTAAAGCAAAAAATTGTTTATATTGTGGATTAAATAAGTCTGAATTTAATAGAATAACTAATTGTATAATAGCTAAGGAAATTTGGAAAACCTTAGAAGCTACCTATGAGGGCACATCCATAGTTAAAGAATCTAAACTTTTGGTCTTACAAAGTAAGTATGACAAACTCAAAATGAGAGAACGTGAAAAGATAAAAGAATATTTCTCTAGGGCTAATGATCTAGTTGTAGCGATTAGGAGTACAGGCAAGGACTTGCATGAAAGTGATGTAATAATAAAAATGATTCAAACACTCCAACCAAAATTTAGACCTAAGGTAACAGCTATGGAAGAGATGTCTTTCTTCACTTTTCCTTGCATGATGAATGCATCATTCCTTATCCATAGCTTTTCTTAATCCAAGTTCTTGTCCTACAAGCACAACAACTACACACACATACAAACAAACTTGTTTTCAATTTTTCTTAATATTTTTACATACCAAAACCAAAAGGTCCATAATCTCCCCCTTTTTGGTAATGTCCAAAAATTAAGAAAAATGGGTTAGTCTTGTTCCAATAATAACACAGTTTACCTACTTTTCCCCCTCTTTAAACATAACCAAAAAGGTGAGACAAACTCCCCCTAAATAGATGCATAGATAAAGGAAAATGTTTTTGGTGTTTTGGATTTTCTATTTTAGTTTGATTTTTTTTATTTGGAGTAATAATAGAAAGAATGAAAATACTCAAATTTAGGACAAGGTCCTATCCCCATATCTTTTCATAGAGATGCCAATCGATGTTCATCCAAGGGTTTTATGAAGGCATTAGCTAGTTGACTCTCATTTTTTATGAACCCTAGTCTAACATGACCACACTATCTATGCTCCTATATCAAATGATGATGAATCTCAATATGTTTGGTACAAGAATGATGAATTGGATTCTTGGTCATGTTGATGGCACTCTTGTTATCACAATAAATAGAAGTTAAGTCTACATGCACGCCTAAATATTTGAGAGTTTACTTCATCCAAAGTATTTGAGCACAATAAGTACTAGAAGAGATGTATTCAGCTTCCATGGTTGAAAGAGTTCTAGAGGTTTACTTCTTGGTTGTCCAAGAAATGAGACTTCTTCCCAAGAAGAAAAAATTACCACTCATGCTATGGAGATCATCAAAACATATTTCCCAATATGCATGATAATAACTAGCAAGATCAAGGGAGGAATCCTTTGGATACCAAATGCCCTAGTTAGTAGTACCTTTTAAGTAGTAAAAGATTCATTTAAAAACCTAGTAGTAAGAATCTTTCAGAGTTTACTAATATCTAGCACACAATCCTACACTTAAGACTATATCCAATTGACTAGTAGTTAAATAAAGAAGACTACCAATCATACCTCTACAAATCTTGAGATCAACTGGCTTATCTTGATCATCTTTAACAAGTTTAAAATTTTCAACCATTGAAGTACTCTTAAATTTAACATCAAAAAACCATATTTTAGTAGAAGATCCTTTACATACTTGGCTTGATAGAAGAAGGTTCCATCAGGCATTTAATAGATTTGAAACCCAAGAAAATTCTTGAGTTCTCCCATCATGCTCATTTCAAATTCAAACTGCATAAGATCAGAAAACTTCTTGCAAATAATTTTGTTAGTGGCATCAAAAATAATATTATTAACATAGATTTCAATAATTAAAATATATTTATCTTCTCTTTTAAGAAATAATGTAACGTCATCTTTACCTCTTTTGAATCCATTTAATATGAGATGTTAAGAAAGCCTTTCGTACCAAGCTCTTAGAGCTTATTTAAGATCATAGAGAGCTTTCTTGAGTTTGTAGACATGATCAATCTTAGTTGAATCAATAAATCCCTCAGGTTTCTCAATGTATACTTCTTCTTGAATGGTTCCATTTAAGAAGGCACTTTTAACGTCCATTTGAGAGAGCTTGATGTTGTTAATACTAGCATAGGTAAGAAGAAGTCTAATAGATTCTAAACTAGCAAATGGAGCAAAAGTTTCATCAAAATCTATACCTTCTTATTGGTTTTATCCTTTGGCAACCATTCTAGATTTTTTTTAATGATGTTTCTATTATCATCAATCTTGTTTCGAAAGATCTATTTTGTTCCAATATACATAGCAGAAATCCAACCTTCCTCTTTTTCAGCCTCTTTAAAGGTCTTGGGTTCAAGCTAAGAGAGATAAGCAAAAAAGGCACACATTTCTTTGAATTAGCTTCTAGTGTGAATACCATCTTGAACTTCCCCAATAACATCATTAAGAGACTGTGTTTTGCAAAGTTTGGGTAGTTTTGATAGACTAGGAGATTTCTCTTGATCATCATCATTTTCTTCCTCTTCATGATCACTACACAATTTTAAATTTTTTTCATCATGCACCAAAGTTTGGCTAGATAGTTTTTGTATGGGAAAAACTTCATCATCAGGCTCAATACTAGTAAGATCATAATCATCTACTTTGACATTTATGGCTCCCTCCACCATATTTGTTCTTTTGCTAAATACTTTGTATCCTCTATTAACTAGAGAATATCCCAGGAAAATTCCCTCATCAATTTTTGCATCAAACTTCCTCAAGTTATC
>MNCI01014157.1:0-12425 GCA_015680685.1 Gnetum montanum
AAATTTTTCATCACATGACATGCAAAAAAAATTTGCAACTACAATCACTTTCAAAGTTTTTAGTTGCACAATGGAAGCTTATGACTATCAAAATAACATTACTAGATGATATTTTTGAATAAAATAAAAAAAGTCTTGAAATTTTAATAATCTCTAAGGAAAACATTGAAGTTGAAAAGGAGATTGATACCACTTCAAAGAATAATGAGTAAATTTTACTAAAAATAAAAGTCAATTTATACTTGAAGTACTATAGATAATGATGCAATGTGCAATCATAAAAGCTTTAAAAAGGTAAGATGAAATAAAATTATGATTGATAGATATCCCAAAGATAGAGGATGAAAAGAACAAAGATTTGGTGAAAGTAAATTCAATATATTATAATATATATATATATATAACTTCTCAAAAAATCACTAAATCTTTTAGGGCACTAAGTGACCAGTATGAAAAACCTTAAACTCTAATGATTATGTTTCATGATGTGAAAGAAAAAATGTATATTTGGAGGCATCAAAGTCATTTCAAGTAAATTAAGAATGGGGAAAGAGTTTAGATAAATAAGGATCTCACCAAAAGAAACTTGTAGAAAGGGTTGAATAATGAGAAAAAAAGTTAAGGCTACATGTGAAAAGGGTGTTTTGACATACCTAAATGTTCTTCATATTAACATTAATATGCTTGGCACGTGGTCATGACTTGACAAGTTTTCTGTATCATTGGATCCAATATTCATAAGCTTATGGTCAATAACTCTAGTCATGATTACAACTAATGAATAGTTAAAAACATAGGCTACATCAACCCATGTCCATTGATGCAACCGTATTGATGTATCCTTGTTGATACATGCTAGGATGCATTGATGCAGGTACGTCGACATTAATGTAGTTATTGCCTATGTAAATGTGCACATGTCTTGCATTTATGGCACATTTCATTCTTAGTCTTCGCTAAACTCTTATAGTTTCTTCCTTTGAGAGTTAGAATATTTTTTCCTCTTAGTGCTTGTAGTGCAGATTTATGAGATTATACAACATTTTATTCATGTGATCATGTACCTAGACACATTAGCATGATTGACAATTAAATTGAGATTTCCTATATTCATGGTAAAACTTAGACTAGTTTATTGTTACTTTTTTGTACATTACTTTACATGTAATTTACATTTATGTTCTTATGTAATTAATGTAGTTAATCATAAACATGTGAGTATTAATACTTAGTAATCCTAGTAGTGGATACTTGATAAATCTAGTAGTATACACTTGGTAACCCAGTAGTGTTAATATAAGTTCAAGATGTATATGACAAATGTAACCGATACTATATGTTAGGATAGTTAGTTAGGAAATTATTTAATTAATTTAATTATTAAATCTCCATTTCATTATAAAGTACCTAGGAGAAAAATATAATAAAACAATTATAAAAATAAACATCATAGGCCTTAACCACATTGAAATATATGCACAATTAGACACGAGTGTGGGTGACTTGCAACTACAAAATTTACTATTTAGGAATATTAGCACCTTAGATAACTAAGTCTATGGAGTTATATTGGATTTTTGGTGAATGCTTGTGATTTGTGTGGTTGTCAATAGGGGATACCCCTCACTAAACATTGGTGCCATTGCTAGGAACTTAGTTTAGATAAGTACGATGAATATTATTAACTAGTAAATCCATACAAATTCATTGTAAGGAAAACATAATGATATATTGTTCATTTGACATAATAATAAACAATTATTTCAAGGCACACTTTCTACACATCCCTAAGATGACTTCTTCTCATAGAAATAAATCTCTACTACATGACCATGATTCTAATAAGTAATAGGAGGGGACTAAAAAGGATAATAGTGAGAAGCCTCAATTACTAAGAATAGTCTATGCCTATCCGAATCATAATTATCTGGATTTCAACTTCATTCTCCATTAAGATGAGCAATTATATTGGAGGGATATGGAAGGTAACATTGTGTTATTTGTCAATTGGTCTATTTGTACCATGCAATCATAGAAAGAGGGCACCAATTTCTTCTAAATGGTCTCTCAATACACATATTCTCCTCCGTTTAATGAGGATGATACCCTTCATCAATAGTTGTAGTTAATCTTAGATAACTTTGGTGAGTGAAGGATAGAGTTCAAAGATCAAAGAGCATTAAAGGATAGATCTCCTAGTCATTCATCCAAAGACAAGGATAAGGAGAAGAACCAGGCCAAGGACTAAAGGAGAAGGACTACTAAGCACTATTTTCCTAGTCCTCCACCTTCATCGTCCTCCTCATCATCAAACTTTGATAAGAGAAACTATAGTAGAGATAGAAGGAGGAATGATTAAGATCAAGATCAGGATTATAGGAGATCCCATTGTAATGATGAAAACTGGGAGCATAGATAACAGAGAGAGGAAGATGAGCATCACTAGGAAAGGATGCACAACATAACTCATCATAGTAGGCATAGCCTAAATAGGAACCACTGTGAATGTGATGAGTATGATGAACCATTGCTAACACTAGAAACATGTTGTATGTTTTAGAAGTAGTTAGAATCCCTACTAGGTATAAAAGGGATAGCACGATTAAAAGGTTGGATATGAACAAGATCTCCAAATTTGAATGGAAATATAATGCTAATCAACAACATCATCTACAAGCTTTCCATCATGCTTGTGCCTTACAAAACATTGAGAATAAGTGGCAGAAGCTAAAATTATTTCCAAGAACACTCATCAAGAAAGTAGAAAGTTGGTACTGGTCTTTAGAACCATAATCAATTCACAGGTGGAGTACAATGTTGGACTTGTTTAATGATAAATACTAGACATAATCCTAAGTGTTCAACTTGAGGAAAAAAATCCAAGGATGGAAACAAGACAATCATGAATCCTTGGATGCAACCATGTATAACTATTACTCTCTCTTACACTGATACCCAAGCCATGGATTTTCTAAAAGGAAGTAGATTTACAACATTATAGATGGGCTCTAGAACAAAATTATAGAAACTCTTGGGATCTATGCCTAAGGGAGACTTTCAAAGAAGAGAGTTAATCAGATCTAGAGGCTAATCGATCAGGTGGCTAAGAAAGAAGTAGAGTTCGAAAAGAGAGAAAGTGTAGAGGAGTATAATAGAGACTTCTCTATTCATAAAAGGGAGGTGCTTTTTTGTGATTCAAGGGAGGAAGCATCATTAGATGAAGTGGTGCCAAGAAAAACCTTGTCGATCTAGAAATTTGTTACGTAGATATTGGATAAGATGAAAAAATGTGGGACTCCTTAGATGAGAAGTTCTAAAGTGCTCTTTAAAATAGTAGTGGAGAAGATGGAGGAGGATAATAGTAAAGATATCAAGAGATAAAAGGATGTAGGTAGGAATCATTATTAGCAAAAGGGTAAATCTGTAGTAGTTGATAAGGTTAAAAATTTGGGGACAAATAATGAAAAATGTCTTATTTTCCAATATGAACATCACAAAGGATGTTTCCCTATAGTGTCACATTTGTAAGAATCTGGGGTGTACACACTAAACAGGAAGTTGGTAAGAAATCTGTGGATCAAGAACTTAGAAGGAGGATTGAATAAGTTTCCCAATTAAAATTGCTCCAGTTGCCAAAATCAAACACAATTTTAATGTGGTTTTCCAACTTGGATACATCCACATTGAGAGGGTAGAATTCATGGACACCTTTGGACTTTGTTACTTCAAAAATTTAATTTGAAAGGCATCACAACCTTTACAAGATTTGAGCTTCACTCTGGAGTGTTTCATTACTGCAAAACCACTTAACCCCACAAGGTCCCATAAAGCTCAAAATGTGGTTTAAAGGATTTCATAACCTTTAAAAATGTGAGTTATGCACCAAAGTGTTGTGTCATCATAAAACCACTCAATCTCACAAGGTCTTGATGAGCTCAATGACGATGCCCTCTTGCAAGAAGCACATTAATCCTGTAAGGCTACAAAGAAAGAAAGAAAAAGATCAAGGAGAAAGTATAACTAAATTTAGAGAGTTNCCAAAAGTTAAGATATCTACAGTGAGACATCTACCATGAGACATCTACTCTCCAAGATAGACATCTGCTATTTTTATGAGACATTTACTTTGTTGAAACATTTTGAGATGTGGAGCATTCCTTTGTCATTTTTGGTTCTTAGTAGTCCTCAAAACATCTTCATTTGGCTTGTAGACTCCATTTCCATCCATGCTCTCATCTTGTTTACTTAGTATTCAATTCAACATCTTATCATGAATCTCATTTTAATTTAACTATTGTTCTAAAATTTTGGATCTCCATTTGAAGTCCTTGCTCATTATACTCTTTCATGGTCCTATAAGATTACAATCACACATACCCATTCTACATTCTTCGTTTTCTCTAAGGTTTTGACATAGCAAAATATTAACAAAAGCAACAAATGAGAAGATTGCTTTATTTACAAGGCAATTATAGGTAGCAATTTCATTAAACATAATATTATCCAAGTGGAGCACCATCTCAATCTCAAGAGGAGTATCAATATTGGCAAAATCCACAATCATGAGGGATGCCACTACCAAGGCAACAATATTCTTACCAACAAACAGATCCATATGAATATTATGTTCAATAGCCTATATCTCCTCATGGATCTATGAGCGAGAGTCTTTTCGCTCATCATTTGATGAGCATCAAAGTGTCACATTGATAAGCCCTCATTGATGTAACCTCATCAACGGGCCCCTATTGACAAGGCCCTATTTACATGATGTTGCCTTGTTGACGGGGCGGCATCAATATAGCGGTTGCTATATTGATAGGGCCTTGTCGACATAGCCTTAGAGAAAAAACTATAAATATGAGCTTCTAACTATGTTTATGGGCATTCAATTCATAGTAGTAGTAAAGCTCTTGTAGTTTGTCCATTCAAAAGTTAGAATATTTTTCCCGAGTACCTGCAACAAAAGTTATTGAGTGTATGGATCTTTATTTGAGCATTGTTATACGCGAGCATGATAATGTGTATGGCAATGAAGATGAGCTTCTTGGTAAACCTTGTAGCATTATGAATAGTTTATATATTTATTCATGCATTTAATGATTTTAGTTATTTATTAATATTTTCCAGTAATTAAGCTAATTAAGTAAGATAAGCTAGATAGATTAAATACATATATATGATTACTTCAAGCATAACACGTATTCACTTGGTAATCCCAGCAGCATTATTACTTAGTACACCTAGTAGCATAGCGCTTAGTAACCTAATAGTGAATACATGGGTTTAGGACCTGTACAAAAAGTGGGAGTGGATGCTTATGTTAGGACTAGCTAGAGACTAGTTAGTTAGTTAAATTAAATTAGTCATTAAATTACTTCATCTATCTCTTTAAGCATCAAAACCATAAAACATAAACTGATAAAAATCATATGTCTCGATTACATTTAATCATACCTTTGTACCTCACAAGTGTAATTGGGAAGACAACACACAAGCTTTAGGGCAAGATTCACTTCTTAGAAGATTAGTGCACTTGAAACTAGAGAGTCCACAGAGTTCAACAAAAATAGGCATCTTTTATTTTCTCCAAGTTAGCATATATCAACCTGAAAATGTAAGTTCAATAAAATAGGCTAGTTTGGTCCTTTTAATGTTTAAAAAAATCAACTTTATTTTTGAGCCTTAAAACTACATCCAATGCATAGTACTCATTAAAATGAGTCCAACGATACAAATTTTGTCTCAATTGGACTTATGGTTTGAGAGATATTGTTGTTTAAATTTTCTCGATATACGTGCATTAAAATAATATTAAATTATTATTTGAACAAAAAAAAAATCAAAATTTCAAGGTCAGAAATCAACCCTCATTTACACACACCAAACCCCAACCGCCTACTTTAACAAATATATATATATATATAAACAGAATTTTAAAAATATATATAATATAATTATATTTATAAAAAAAACAATATTTTTTGCTGCGCCTGCGGCCAGCCGCAGGCAACTGCAGCCAGCTACAGGGCCGCGGCTAACAAGATGTGGCCGCTGGGGTTTGACTCCAAGGCCAAAAAAAACAAAACTGCGCCGCATGCCTTTGCCGTCTCCATTCGCGTGCCTCTGCCGTTGCCGTAGTCGCTGTGCCTGCCACTTGCATGCCATGCTGCACGCTTTGCTTTAAATGACAGATTAAACAGATGCACGCGAGTGCACGTTCCTGTTTCAGCCACGCGCTGCCTCTGTTGCCCGCGCGCTGCGCCAACACCGCCGCGTGCCTACCCCAAATTTTTCTTCTTCGTTTATATTTGCAGGGACAGGGGGCCTGCTACACAACACAAGAAACGAGCAGAATTAATCACGCTTAAACGACGGCGGCGGCAGCAGCAGCCGCCAGAAATTGCAGAGAGAAGAAACGGAGGCCTGGCAACAGCAAATCTGGCGTTGTTAGGGCGGGTTTGATAGAGCTTCAACTACCCATGGGACTAGTGTTGCTACCATCGTAACATTCCCATTTGGTGAAATGATATCCTTCACCTATCATTTTGGGTTCCCATGTACCAATAACATAGTGGGGTACAAGGGTTTGATTAGAGGAAGGATTTTGGGTTCCCATGTACCAATAACATAGTGGGGTACAAGGGTTTGATTAGAGGAAGGATGGTAGCTTGTGACCTAGGAATTAGAAGCTTAGTGGGATTTACAACTCATGTAATTGAAGTCTATGCATGTAAAGCTAAGCATTTACAACTATATTGTGACCTAGGAAAGTGATTGTTACAACAATTCATAGACGTTGACATCCAACATGTCCCCTGAAATGATAATGTCATAGTGGATGCAATTGCAACATTAGCTCTTAGTATGACACGAGATGTGTTTAGTAGGTTGTGCACCTTAACCATGGACTATGCTACTCCCATCACCCAGAACACTGAGAATGCCTTTGTGGTTGTCATTCATACTACTTCTACTAGGGAGTGGTATGAAGATATCAAATTTTACCTTATGTATGGTGAATCCTTACAAGGCTTAACAACTGCTTAGAAGGATGTTGTACACAAGCAATCACAGTAGCATGTCATTGTGGGTAATAACACATTATGTCAATGATCCTATGAGGACATACTCCTAAAGTGCTTAGGTAAAATTGAAGCTAAAGTAGTCCTAGAGGAAGTTCACAAGGGTGTTTATGAAAGACATATAGGGTTGAGAGCTATGGTTGCTAAGATTAGATGGTTAGGTTAGTATTGACCCCATATGGAAAATAATTGCTTATAGAAGGTTACGTGGTGTGATACATGCCAACAATATAGCAACCTTGTACATGTACCACCAACTGAGTTACATACCATTTAGATAACATGGTCATTTCAAAGATGGGGATTAGATATCATTAGATCCATAACACATACGTCTTTTGTAGGGCATAGCTTCATCATCATCACAATTGAATACTTCGCAAAATTGGTTGAGGCTATTCTCTTAAGGAAGACTACATCAGACCAAGTCTAAAAATTCATTCTAGATAACATTGTAGCCTGTTTTGGCATACCCATAACCATAGTTATAGATAATGGACCATAGTTTAGTAGCCATGAAATGAAATATTTTTGTCACAACCTTAGCATTAAGCATTCTTTCTCATCGCCTTATTACTGTCAAGCCAATGGACAAGTAGAAGTAAGTAATAAGTCCATCATCAACTTAATCAAGAAGACACTTAGCAACAACAAACACAAGTGGCATGAGTGGCTTATCCATGCATTATGGACATACATAACAACCTATCTCACGAAAACTGGTATGACTCCTTATATTCTAGTTTATGGTTCTAAAGTTGTTTTACCTCTAAAATTGTTGGTGTCATCACTCAAAGTAGTCTTGAATGACTTCATCAATGATAAGCAAAACAAAGAGTTGCAGACAATGGCCCTAGACTTAGTGGAGGAGCAATGTATGTAGGTGCTTGCTCACATCAAGAGAGGCATAAGTAGCAACATCACCAGAACTTGACCATGCACGAGATCAAACAAGGTGACTTGGTTCTCAACGCCATTCGTGAGCATGCAAAAAATTTCTCAACCAACTAGGAAGGGTCCATCCTTATCACCATAGCCTATAGAAATGGTGCATTCAGAATAGCTAACATGGATAGCCAATCTGGTTAGTCATTCCAATCCAAAGCCATACTACATGTAGTTGATGATCATCGACAGGTGAGCCTACTTTTAATGATTTTCTATGGTCTTAAACTAGCAATGAGGCTTGCCAAGGCTTTAAACTAGTACCATGGCCCACCATAGCCTTAAACTAGAAACTTTGCTAACTTGGATAGCCTGATTCTCATGTGACTTATATGCATTGTAGCATTATAATATGTAGTGATGTTTTGTATTCTTTGTCAGTGCCTCTTTGGTCAATCATCTAGATGCCAACAAAGAGAGGCCATTGAAACACCACAAAAATTTGCATGTTATAGCTAGTTTTCATTATGTAGCTTTTACCCCATAAAACACAAGGTAAACGTTCATCGTAAATGTGAAGATTATAATCCATAGTGGGCAATTTCACATACTTTATACTTTTGGTGATTAGAAATGCCTCATAAGTGGTCAGCCTCATTCCCAAAGTGAAAAAAGTCACCTAGTGTCTATATTTAGGCTTGGAGGGTTGAAACGATCTTTTGGAATGCTAAAAATGGTAATTTGATGTGTTTTATGGGGGGTATACATTTTTCTATGCTAGAAACACTTGCAAGGGCTAGATCTCACCTACCCCTAATGTGGAGAGGTGGGGAGTTTCCCCTTAGCTTGGAAGCTTTCCCCACTTCCCCTAGTGTGGAGGTTGCATGCTTAGCTTGGAAACCTTCCCTCCTTAGCATGGAAGTTTCCCCCTAGCTTGGAAATTTTCAACACTTCATGCACTTCAACTTTGACCAGTCACATTAGAAATCATGATGGAAAGCTTAGCATGGAAGATTTATCTCCAGAATGGAAGGTGTGCCCTCATTACTATTTATAGTAAATGGAATGACCATGGAAAAAGGTGCTTGCTATGTATAAGAACCCCTAAATTTGAGCACCCATCTCATCAAAACAAGGTAGAAATTTGGTAGCCAATTTGTAGCAATTTGGCAAACATTTTACAGCCATTTTGTAGTCCCATTCATGGCCCAAAACCTATTAAACCCAGCCTTAAACACCATTTATAAGTTTAGCACTTTACAATTTTGAACAATTTTATAGTTCTACACTTGGGCATTTTCAAGCAATCAAGAGTTCTTGCAAGTTTCCACACTTTTTTTCTCTTGAATCTAGCATAGAAACTCTATGATCTTATAACTTTGTAATTCCCCTTTGAGATTTTTGAACTTTCAAGCTTCATGTTGTACTCTTGGGATTCCCAACACCCAACGTAGAGCACTTGGGTAGCTTGGATTTTTTGCACTTCTCAACTCCCATCATAGCCAACTTCCAGATCTAAGATTATAGTAGAGGAGGTTCGAAAGCATCTAAAGTGGCTTAGTACCTAGATCATGGAGTAGAGTGCATCAAATTTAATGGGCTTTAAACTCTTACAATAGTGCCCTTTGCTTTCATAGGCTTTTTTTGTACACATTTTTGAAACCCATTCTTTATTATTTTAATTAAGTTTTAAGGTTCCATTGTGTGTGAAACTTGCATTTTCCTTTTGTTTTTTTTAGATCTATAATTTTTGCATGGTATTTTCACAATTTATTTGCTTTGCACTTCATAAGTCCCTGGTTGATCTACTGGATCAACTAGGGTACCCTAAATTCCATTTTTTCTAAAGGCCCTTGGGATTCATGGGTTGAGAAACTACTATGCACCAGATCTCCTTCCATTTTTTCCAATGATTAAATTTTCTAGTCACAACAAAAAAAACTAGATGATTAGGATATTATTAGTCCTATATAGAAAGTGACTACTTGTAGAAGATTAAAACTTATGGTACTTGTCAATGTCATAGTAACTTAATAGATGTATCACCAGCTGAGTTACATACTACTTAGATCGCATGGTCATTTCAATGATGGAGAATTGGCATTATTGGATCTATAATATCTAAGTCATCCATAGGGCATTACTTCATCATCATTGCAACTGAATATCTTAGAAAGTGGTTTTAAGCTATTCCTCTAAGAAAAATAACTTCCCAACAAGTGTATAAATTTGTATTAAGAAACATAGTGTCCTGTTTTGGCATACCCCTAACCTTATTCACAGACAATGAATAGTTTAGCAACCATGAAATGCAAACCTTTTGCCAAAAATTAATCAAACATTTCTTTTCATCACTGTATTATCCACAAGCTAATGGGAAAGCTAAAGCCAATAACAAAGTCATCATAAACATACTTAAGAAATGTTAAATAATAGTAAATGCAAGTGGCATGAGTGAATTGTTCATGCACTTTGGGCATATAGAACAACCTTTAGAACTATAATTGATGTCATCCTATATAGCCTTATTTATGGATTTGAAGCTATTTTTCCTCTTGAATTGTAGGTTCCATCACTAAGGATAGCTCTATTTAACTTCATCAATGATGAGGAGAATAAGAAGCTATGTACCATTGACCTTGATTCATTGGAGAAGCAATTCTCCACAAATAAAAACACTTTCTCACATCAAACGATATCATGAAAGGTAGAAATAATAGCATCATCACAATTAAAATAGAAGAAAAATGAAGGAAGAAGACCTTGTCCTTAAGGCCATTCATGAACATGCAAATAAGTTCTCAGCTAGTTGGGAAGGATCCTTCTTGGTCATTAAATCTTATGCGAATAGAGCATTTAGACAGGTGAAAGTGGATGGGAATGAATTAACCAACCCGATCAACCATTCTTATTTTAAACCTTATTATATCTAACATTAACAATTTTTGTTGCAGTCCTTGCTTTCTTTTTTCTAGAGGTATGGATGAATGACTAACACCAATTATCTTTGTAGCCTATAATAAGTGAGAAAGTATGATGTCACATTGCTCTCTTTTTGGCATAATAAACCCACTGCAAACTTTGTATAAATCTATGACACAAAGCACAAATTTTTCATGTTCTATTGATTGAAACTTGTGATGGCTTGTATCTGTTGATTGCTTAATGTGGCATTATGCAATTTCTTATGATCCCATGTACTCCTTAACTTGTTTTCTTTTCCTCTTGGATTTTTGCTTGGAGGATGAAGCTTGATGACATCACAAGGGTACCACTCATCATAATAGTGAGTTATGGTAAGACCTCAGTGCATTTAGTTAACTTGTCCAACTATGCCAAAAGTGCTTACCTCACATCGCTTTTGTTAAACCTTTTGAGTCATAATCTCATAGCCAAATTACAATCTTCCTTACCATAGTAATAATGAAGAGTAATGTTCAACACTCATGCACCATAGTTATGTGACATATCCTTTAACATGCTTTGCCAACCAAGTTCACTGAGTGTAACACATCTCACTCAACAAGAAAACAAAAATTTAGCCTTGCCAACAAAACCCATTGAATGTTTTACCCTTTAATAAAATGAGAAGAAAATTTTCAAAAAAGCCAAGAGACCAATGTAGCTTGATGTTAATGAAATGAATAGCTCCAAGCAAATAAAGGAAGAAGCTAAGTAGTTAAAGAAGCCTAAGAATGGAGTGCTAGTTCCTATAACATGTTATTGAGTAACTAGTAGTTCAAGTGCAAAACATGAAGAACTCTTCAACTAGCAAGCAATTAATTGTCATAATATAGCCATGATGTCAATATTTGGAATTCTTTTTTAACCCATGTGACCATTCTCTGCTAGCCAAGCTAGCCATTATGTCAATCCAAACTTTCAAAATCTTTTTGTAACCTTATTTTACCATCATGAACACTTTTGGGCATGGTTTGGTAGTTACAGAATCTAGCATGAAGAGGGAGCATTGATGTGAACTCACTAAGATATTTTACATTATTTTTTGATGTCTCTTAGGTCAATTGTCAATACATCAACAAAGAAAGGATTATGAAACACCTCAATGAAAACTCATGTTGTAATGTAAAAGCCCATTGCCAGAAATTTTCTTACAATTTGATGGAAGATTAAAGGTAGAAATAATTACCTTGTGTTTCCCAAAGATCCTATATTATGACCATGTATTGCCAATATTTAAGGTATTTTTCAATGTAAAAAATGAGATGTGTACTCCACACACTACATATCCCATGTATTCTAGCTTGTAAAGGCTAAAAATGCTCTACAAGCTATAAATGCATCATATCTCAACTTGTGGAAGCTAGAAAATGCTCAACAATTTGCAAATTCCATATATTATAGCTTATGATGGCTATGAAAAATACTCCAAAAGCTATGAAAATTGATATTTTCATCTCATATGCAAGACATCTTAGTCCCACATGTTGTGTA
>MNCI01014157.1:12792-22828 GCA_015680685.1 Gnetum montanum
TCATTTCCATTTGGTAATATTATTCTCTTATTGTTCTTATTATTGGATCTTGAGTTGTATTTTCATTTTTCTTAGTTCATTATTATTTTTTCTCATTTTCCATTAATTGGAAACATATTTTTATGTCCGTAGTAATTGGTAAGATTTTTTTGGATGCTCTAGATCATTTTTGAGGCATGTGGATCTATGAGCTAAACTATTTCACGTGGAAAAATTTGGCACTCCAACAATGAATTTTTTCATTGCTACACCAGTGAGCCATTTGTAGTTAGGGTACCTCCTCTTAATGATTAAGCCTCAACTTCTTCAAGTACAAGAACATCTTTTATTATAAGGGCACCATCAACTATGATTTCTAGAGAGCCATTATCATCAAAGTTCATCCACCTTCTACTAATAAGCCTACAACAAACAATAGCCAATGTTCACCTATGGTAGCTAATTCATCAACTTTATCCTTATCAAACAATAAGAAATTACCATCTAAGCAACATAAATCCTCAGCTATTAAGCCTAAATCCAAAGAGAACAATCAATAAAAAGTTTGGAAGATCATCCAAACTTATGGATTCCAATACTCAAATTGCTTTGAATAGTCAACCTAAAGAGAGTCATAAATAAGATAAGATGAGGAGGTCTAAATAAAACATGCTAAAGCATGAAGTCAAAATCCTAGAAATGATGAAGGAATTCAAGGCTACTAAACTAGAAAAACCACATGTTAATGACAAAGACTTTGTCACAACCATGGAACAAGTGAAACTCTCCCTAAAATAGTAAAATACATCTATAAGCTTCCATGATCTAATCATGAACTTCCTTGGTCATTGTGAGGCACTATTCAAAATGCTAATATCTATCCTTATATGCAAATATATGCCTACTAGTAAGGAGTGCATCCATTTTGTTACCATGGAACCTTTGCTTAAGGAAGAACCAAAGCATACTGTAGTAATGTTTCATGATAGTGATGTTAAGACCAACCCACAAAATGATGAAGTGTTATATGTCCTACACTTTATCACTATACATGTTGGCCAATACATAGTCTATCATGTCAATGTTAATGATGGCAACACAATGAATGTGATTCCTTTGTCCATTGTGGAACATTTAGGCCTAACAAAAAATGTCCAAGAAACCACAAATACTATGCTTAAATATTTCAATGGATCATGAGTATCAATGAGAGGTTGGATGTCATTAGACTTTGTAGCTATAGAGGAATTTTCTACATATACCAATTTCATATTAGTTTAAGGGACACCTAGTTTCAACTTGATCCTAGGACAGCCATGCTTAGCAAAATTACTAGTAGTCTTCTTACATATACATTAGGAGATTCACTTGAGCTATGAGGGTGGGGAAATTGTAATACATGGTAAGAGTGTATTTATTATATTGATCAATTGAGAATTGTTGAACTTAGAAGGGGGGAATGAATAAGTTCCCAAAATCAAAAAATTCTTCTACAAAAAGCCACACTAAATTCTACATGGTTCCCCAACTTGGGTACTCCACACTTAGAGGGTAGATCACTTGCATACCTCTAAACATTGTTTCTTAAAAGATGTGATTTAGAGAACATCACAACCTTTACAATATTTAAGCTCTACTACTAAGAGTTTTGTGGCTATGAAATCTCTCAACCTCACAAGGTCCCAATAAGCACAAAATATGGTTTGAAGGGCACCACACATTGTACAAGCTCTAACCTCCACTCTAGAGTGATTCAACATCATGAATCCACTCAACCTTGAAAGGTCTTGACAAGCTTAGAATGTGATTTCTAGGATCCAACAACCTTTATAACTTGAGCTCAACTTTGAAGTTTTGTAGCACTACACAAACACTCAATCCCACAGGATCCCAACAAGCTCAAGGATGATGCCTTCTTGCAAGAAGCATATCAACCCTGCATGGTAGAAAAAGAGAAATAAAAATTACAAGGAAAAGATGCAACTAATCTTTTTGATCCTTGTACTTTGAGGTATAGCACACTTTGATGACTTACAATAGTACAAAAGATAGTACAATGAGGTACAAGAATAAATGTATACAATGATTGCTAAATGTTGACACTTGATAGTTCACAATGCTTGCCAATTTTCCAATGGAATGAAGTCTTTTTATAGCTTAGATGTTTTCAAAATTACCTAAGAATTCATGCAATGACTATCTAATGATTATTAGAGGCATCTTCTTCGAGATTGAAAAGTCTTTCTACCATAGAATTTCATTTGGGAGAGACATCTTCTTTAGAAGGGAGACATCTCTAAGGAGATGTCTTCATGGAGAGGTCTTCTTCATAGGGAGGACATCTACTATTTTTGAAAGATGTCTTCTTTGGATCTTCTTCAATTCTAGTAAGAAGTCTACTATTTTTTAAAGATGTCTACTATTCAGGGAAGATGTCTCTTCTACAGGGAAGACATCTCTTCTATAGGCCCCAAAATTAAAACTACTTGTTTTGATGTTGGAAGCCTCTGAATGTCTCCAAACGAGTCCCCATAGATCCTATAACCTCATAAACTCATCAACATGAGCCAAAAACACTCTAAAATATGTCAAAACATCTAGGAATCATCCTCAACAAAGATCCACATACATAGACACATTTTGCTTAAATTCTTTGTATTCACCTATGCTCCCTTAAGTTCTTGTGATCCCAACTTTGTTTGTGAGTCCTTGAGTACATTGCTCTTACTCCTATAAGTACAAAAACCACATAAAAATCCTTTATTCTTCATTTTTATTAAGGTTTTAACATACCAAAGGGTCAACAATCTCTCTCTTTTTGGTGATGTTCAAAGCTTAAGAAAATGGGTTAGTACACATGCAAATATCTAAATATCCAAAAATATTGTCTCCCTCTTTTTGAATAACATCAAAAAGAATAAAGCACATAAACTTGACTCTAAATAGATATCATAAAAGAGAAACATCATATAGTATGCATGACCAATATCACAAAAACAACACTTCCCTTTGTTGAATAGGAATAGAAAGGATAGTGTACAAAAATGAAGACATATAAATTCCAATATTTCTTAGGATATTAGTTTAAATATATCCGCTAGATCCCAATGGTACTCAAACATATCCATACCATATTCATAAATGATATCCATAGTAGCATAATCTTCATCCAAATATATTTCCAAGTACATACATACTCATCATATAAAAGATATATCCTTTTTCAAATAAAGAAATTAATAAGATATCTATATTGATTGTAGGTATCTTGGGGAAGTTTAAGGTATATTATCCAATAATTTTTAAAATCTCCATAAAAGGCCTTCATAATATAAATATGAGTACTTCTTACTTTGGTTTAATCCATATGAATAAGAGAGGGCTTAAGTACTCAAGGGAATACATATTCATAGCATGCTATATTATCATAGAGATACAAACATTTAGTGAAGGGAGAAAAATTAGGTAAATAGTACACATTCCTAAGTATCAAATTAATAGGATGATGATGAAAATCTACATTTCATTAAGAGCTACTCTTTATTTTTTAAAAACAAAGCTAAAATGAATGAAGCACAACTAATCCAAACATGATTAAAACAAGGCTTTTAATTAATGTCCAATAGAATTTAAAACAAGATGCTAATGATAAAATATTGAGCATTTAGGATCAAGTAACCTATCTATTTAAATCAATTATTCCATTAAAACCTATATCTCATGATTCTATACTCATCCAATATTCTCTTACATGTAAAACATCAATGAAAGGATAAGGAATAGTAATTTCATGGTAGGNTCAATATTCTCTTACATGTAAAACATCAATCAAAGGATAAGGAATAGTAATTTCATGGTAGGTGAGTAAAAACATGCATATTCAACTTTTAAGATAAAGAAACGCATCAAACACAGCCAATCATCTTTTTACCCAAAAGCAAAATTCATAAACTAATATATGATAATCATGTTAATAGAATATATATATATATACCTCATTTCTTGCCAAAAGATATCATGAACACCAAATCATCATTGAATACTTTACCATCCTCTTAAATGAATAATCCTTTTGTTGCTCATTTTCAGTAGTGGATGTTGGAGTGGGAGTATCTTTTGGTTAAAGCCTCAAGAGAATCCCCCTACATCAGTGACCTATAGGATGAAAATTGTTGAAGAGCTACATGCTTCCCTTACATACATGCTTGAGTTTCTTCCTTTTGTCATAATGCATCTATTGTAGAGAGATTTGTATTCTCCTTTGAGCCTTTTAAGATGTTCATGTTGCATAGAAATTATAGGATCAAGCATAGAGACTAAGGCCTCCCATTAGTGAATCCTTTTGAAATGTTTATTTTCTCATAATGTACATGAGTTGCATTAAAGATACCAATTCAAATGCTTCAATTATCAAATATTTTCTAAAATAACTTGGACTTTTTAATTCCAAAAGAGAGCAGCAATGCCATATCATATGGAACACAATACATATAGTTTTAACTGGTAATGAATGTTCAACAAAAAGGCTTTTGGTCACATTCAAGGATTTTAAACTATTTGAAATCAATACATTATTGTTAAGAAACCAAAAGATGATTTATCAATGAAAACTTTTAAAAGTAAGACAAGCTTCCATAAACTAATATAGTCTAATCTTATCAATTCAAGATATAAAGCTTATAACTCTTCTTATTGTTACTTACCTTGCTTGCTAAGAAGAATGAAGATGCCTAGTGAGCTAGAGAATGTGATCTCTCATTTGGGGTTTCTCTTTTCACATAGACTTCATTAATATCGAAGGCTTGGCTCCACTTTTTGAATTTATTGGTGAGAAATTTTTCATTCTTAAGATCTCTCTTTTTGACTCCACATACATTCTCAAACTCCTTTGTGATCTGTCCTCCAATCCTTTTTTCCCTGTATAAATTCCTTTCTTCATGCATGTTGATAAGATCGAGTCTTGTAATATGACTAGCTATTCATATTATAAAACTTTAAATTGCACTCCCATTGTTTATGCCCAAATTTATTACAATAATAACCTCTAATGCTCCTATTATAGTAAGAGTGATTATAATGATTTATCCCTTGAGGACTCTTTTGATAGATAGGAGCTTCTTCTAATGTAGTACCCTTACTCCTTGGAGATTTATTTTGATGGGATGAAGATTGTGTAGGTTCTTCTTCTTGGGAATAGCATCCAAGTCCACTTTTATCTTGTGGACTTCTTCCTTATTGAAGAACCATTTAAAGGGACTCTTTCCCTTTAACCAACCTCTCATTCACAAGCTTTACATTTGCAATTTCTTCCTTAGCCTGCTCATAATACAAGGTTAGCTTTTCATTCTCAGCCCTTATGTCTGAGATTTCATTTGTAAGGTCAGAAATTGTTGTATTTAATAAGGAAATTTCTTGAGCCTTTGCTTTAACTTTCTTGTTCAACTTTGTACAATGATTTTGAAAAGATAAAAGTTCATTACACAATAAATCAAACCTCTCATCCTCATTAAGGTCATCATTTGAAGTGTCAATGTCATCATCAATGAGAGCCATATAGACAAGATGTGAATCCTTTGCATTGTCCTCCACCTCATCAACCTAACTTGAGTAGAAGGAGGTCTTTCTCACCTCCTCATCATTTCTATCATTTTGTTGTGGCTTTCCATTACTAGAATACTCAAAGACCACATGGCCTCTTCCACCACATACCAAGCATTCTATTAAAGATGAATCAAAATTTGAACTTGAAAAATTTTTACCTCTTTCCTTACCTTCAAATTAATTGTGTTTTTATTGATTGAAGCTCTTACTTATCTAATCAATAACATTGGTTAGTTTTTAAATCTCAATCTTAAGGTCTAAGTTCTCTTTCTTTAGATAAAAAAATTCATCATTAAGAATCATAATTTTTATTTCCTTGGCATGTAAAGCATCTTTTATCTCAATGCACAAATCTTGGAAAGAAACAAGTTCATGGAAAAATATCCTATAGCTTTCTTCAAAGGAAACATCATTAAGGTTGCTATCAGTTTTATTAACTTTACAAGCATAGTTTCCTTTATTTCTAAACATAAGGAAGGGAATTAGAGACATACCTTATAGCAAATGTGATATAGGACTTGAGCACACTAATTGATGAAGCACATTAGTCTCTTTGTTGATATGTGTTTGATATTGATTACACTTTCAATGTTTACTCTTGAAGATTGATGTATAGTGGAAGAGTACAAAGCTCTGATACCACTTGAGGATCATTAAACTTAGAAGGGGAGGATGAGTAAGTTTCCCAAATCAAAAACTTATTTTACACAAAAACACACCAAATTTTATGTTATTTTCCAACTTGGATATTGCACACTCGAAGGGTAGATCGCTTGCATACCTCTAAACTTTGTCTCTTCAAAAATGTGATTTAGAGGACACCCCAACCTTTACATGATTTGAGCTTTACTATGAAGAGTTTTATTGCTACAAAATATCTCAACCCTGCAAGGTCACAACAACTTAAAAATGTGGTTTGAAGGGCACTACACCCTGTACAAGCTCTAAGCTCCACTTTGAAGTGATTTGACACCATGAATCTACTCAACAACACAAGGTTTCAAAAAGCTTAGAATGTGGTTTTGAGGATCCCACAACCTTTACAACTTAAGCTCCACTCTGAAGTATTGTGATGCTACACCAACACTCAATCTTGCATGATCTCAACAAGCTCAAGGATGATGCCTTTCTACCAGAAGCACATCAACCCTGTAGGGTAGCAAAAGAGAATAAAAATTACAAGGAAAGGATGCAACTAGTTTTTCTAATTCTTGTTCTTTAAGGTTCAACACACTTTAACCACTTACAATAGTATGAAAGATAGTACAATGAGGTACAAGAACAATAGAATGATGTATACAATGATTGCTTAATGTTAACACTTTATAGTTCACAATGCTTGCTAATTCTCCAATAGAATGAAGTCTTCTGATAGCCTATATGTTTCCAAAATCACCTTAGAATTCATGCAATGGTAATCTAATGATCATTGGAAACATCTGCTTTGAGACAAAGATGTCTTTCTGTAACAAACCTTCATTTTTGAGAGATGTCTTCTTCACAAGGGATATGTCTCTAAGGAGACATATTTATGGAAACATCTTCTTCACAGGGGAGACATCTACTATCTCTAAGAGATGTCTTCTTTAGGTCTTCTTCAACTCTATCAAGATGTCTACTATTTTTGGATGATGTCTACCTTTTCAAGGGAGACATCTCTTCTGTAGGGGAGATGTCTCTTCTATAGGCCCTGAAAAAACTACTCATTTTGATGTTGGAAGCCTTTTTATGCCTCCAACCAAGTCCCCATAGATCCTATAACCTCATAAACTCATCAAAATGTGCCAAAAGAACTTTGAAATATGTCAAAACATCTATGAATCATCCTGAACAAAAATTAACACAAATAGACACATTCTTCTTGAATTATTCATATTCATCCATGCTTCCTTGAGTTCTTGTGATCCCAAATTTGCTTATGAGTCCTTACATCCTTTGCTCTTACTCCTATAAACACAATAGCCACACAAACATCATTTTTTCTATATTTTCCTTAAGGTTTTGACATACTAAAAGGTCATCATCAACAACATCAACATTAATCAAAGATCTAACGTACACTTTTAAGAGGAAACTCCTATTGCCAATGAGATTGAAACCAATGTNAAAGAGGAAACTCCTATTGCCAATGAGATTGAAACCAATGTCAAAAACAAAACCAAAAATGTTGAAACTATTAGCATGAAGACCTTAAAAGAGATTTGCCACAAACTCCCATTTAGCAATGTGAGTGATGTAAATGAAGAGTACAAAATTATACATAAAAAGACCTATGATTTTCCTAATCTATCAAAGATTAGAAAATAATTGCATAATTTGTGTATCCTCTCTCTGTTCTCTTGTACATAAATTGTAGCCTATTTACATTTTTGCATTATCTCTATTTTATTACTTTTATTTACATATTTCATTTTAAATCTTTTACTTTATTACATCATGATTTTCTTTTTTGTGCATTATTGCTTTATTATTAGTTTTTCTTTTATTTTTAATCCATAACATGTAGTTATTATTTTACTAAAAACATAAAAAAGTATAAACATACATAAAACATGAAAAATAAAATAAAATAATTCTAGTAAGGAAGCAATGTAAAGCTAGAACATGACATCGTAAACCAAACATAACCAAGTAATCCAAATAGTACCCAAAGTTAAATAGTTTAAAAAATAATACAATAGTATCTGAAGCCATGTAGGCTAAAAAGATAACAACAACATAGTAGTCTAAAGTCACTATACATAACATATAAAAATAATAATAAAGCACATCATGTGCATCATAAGTAGGCTAATTAAGTCATAAGAGAATTAAGAGAAATCTTACTAGAATCATCATCATCATGATCACTTGGGGCCTATAAATAAAATACATAAACACATAAACATTCATTTGTAATACTAGTAATCATTAGAATAGCCCAAATGAAAACAATAATACATTAAATTAAATTTATAACACTCAAGAGAATCAAGGGCAATATCCTTAGGAGTGAACTTTCAAAGGCTAGTCTAAAGTTCACAAAGTATCCCACCTAACTCTACTTCCTAAAGAATTCCCTTCCACTTCACATTAGTCCATTGACAAGGAGCCTGAGTAAAAGTAGTTGTAGAAGCCTCCCAAGATGGAATTGTAATATAAGGAGTGGGGTACTCAAGCACAAGTATTGATTCCTTGAACAAAATGAAAGACTCATCATCTCATATGTCATGTATAAACATCTCCTATGCATATCTCTTAATGACCTTAATCCTTAATGACTTCTAATCGACTTTTTCTCCTCCTTATACTACCTCTTGTATGGCATTTGCCATTTGTCCCACATCAAAATTAAAGCATATTAGTACCTCCAATCTTATTTCCCATAAACTTTGGCCTATATCCTCATGTCCTTTTCCAAGCTTCTTGTTGTTGTAGTATTCCTTCTTGTACAACATACTAGTATCATGCCCACTCTATCTTCTTGGTTCTCAAGGTATACCTGTTAGGTAAGAAAGCCTCCACAAACTCCTTGTAATCTTAATGGCCCCAAACCTCATTAGAGAGCTTCTTGATTTGTGCCTCTATAGCTATAAGACATTTTCACAAAAATTCAATGAATTGATGAGACTCCTAAAAAGAATCTACACATGACATATCATACTTTGTAACCCCTTCATACAATATCCTAGGTACATTCTCATAATTAGGTAGTAAGAATAGAAGATCATCAAACTTAATATATAATGTGGAATTGCACTGAATCTTGGAAATTGTCATACCACAACAAAAACAACCATAAAGGCCATAAAAACTAGAAGTCTAATAAAATATTAAAACATAAAAATATAAAATACTTAAAATAAAAAATTAAAAATAATTACATTTCTCAATAGCTCTTGGATCTAGATGTTATAGCCTATCAACCATGTCATGCATTACCCCTTTCATAAACATCACCTTATCTGGCACCTTGGTCAAAGGCTTACATCAAAATATAGATGTTTCAAGAGGCAATTTAGTTCCTACCCAATGCAAAAATAGCCACATTAGCCAATGAAAACATACACGTATCTATCACAAGATAAAATATTAAACATTTACCAGAAAATCCATGAATAATGTCTATCAATAACTTGCTATCCAAAGGAAGATCATCTAGGAAGATAGATGCTAGAGCATCATTTGCATTGTTGGTCATCTATTCCTCTTCCTTCTTACGTTGTTGTTCTTTCACCATCATAGCCTTGGCCCTACTTCCTATCTATTATCTACATATGAATCCTTAAAATAGAAAATAAATAAACACTTGCTTCAAGAGATAACCAAATACGCCAAATGAAAATTACACATACATACGATTCAAAAGTTATTAGGCTTTCTTTATTTTTATTTTTAACTTGGGTTCTAGCTCTTATTTTCTTTGAACTNGGGTTGGGAAGGTTTTGACATGTCATATTCCATTCACTTCTGATTA
>MNCI01014159.1:2436-18938 GCA_015680685.1 Gnetum montanum
TGAACACAACTCATCACAAATGAAGTACAATGCTAGAGCTATTTAATGATAAGTATTAGAGGTGCTCTAGGATGTCCAACTTAAGAAAATATATTTAAGAATGAAAACAAGATAATCATGAATCCTTTGATGTGGCCTTAAAAAGATACTATTCTTTACTACATCAATGTTTAGGCCATGGTTTATCTCAACAAGAGTAGCTTTACTATATCATAGATGTACTACAAAATAAGACTAGGGAAAATCTTAGCATCTATTCTTAAGGAAGATTGTTAGAAATAAGGGTCCATTAGATTAAAAGTTTCATTAATTAAGTAATAAAGAAAGAAGGAGCATTAAAGAAAAGAAAAAGTGTAGAAGAGTACAACAGAGCCTCCTCCATCCATAAAAAGGAGGTCTATCTCTATGACCTAGAGAAGAAAGCACAATTAGAGAAGGTCATGTAGAGAATTATCTTATTGATCTAAAAGTTTGTTACTAAAATTTTTGCTAAGGTAGACAAGATGTGGAAATCTATTAATGAGAAGTTTCAAACAACAATAAATATTGTGAAGGAGAAAATAGAATAGGAAAGATCCAAGTACAAAGATAGAAGAAGAAAAAAGGACACAAAGAAGGACTACTACCATAAAAATTGTAAGACTATAGTAGTGAAAAAGGTTGAAAACTCTAATTCACCTGATAAAGGATATAACATATGCTAATATGAATATCCAAAGGATTGTTGCCTAATCTTTTCACACTTGCAAGAGTCTAGGATGTACTTTGTAAACCTAAAATTCATCAAAAGGTAAGTACCCAAGAGGTTTTCTTATTAACAAGGCAACTATAGCCAGTAGTTTCACTAATAACAATACTACCTAATTCCAATCTTGACTAAGAAAGTCAAGAATCAGTTATCAATGAATGTATCTTTGATTTGATTGGGGAAGAGAAAATAAATCAAAGGACATCTTGAGGAAGGCATTAGTTTTGTTGTGATATTTACAAGTCCATCATCCATGACTAAGCAAAGTTATCTTTCAATAGTGATTGAAGAGATAGTAAAATAAGGAGAAGTTCCATGGTTTGCCACTATTAAGAAATGTATAGCACCAAATTGACTTCATTTTGAATGCTACAGTTTGAAATGAAAGAACATATTAGATGGTACCAAATCAAAGAAAACAACTCTAAAAGAAAGTAAAGAAGCTACTTGCAAATGGCTTTATGAGAAAATTAATCTCACATTGTGTAATTCTGGTGATACTTATTGCAAAGAAGGAAACTAAAGAATGGAGGTTATAAATTGATTAGAAGATAACAAATAGGAATATAGTAAGGTATCATTTTTCAAATTTAAGGATGGATGATATTCTTTATGCTTTGACACATCTTAAAGTATTTAGCAAAGTTTATTTAAAGAATGACTATCATCAAATTAAAATCAAATTGAGAGATGAATAAAAAACTACTTTCAAGACTTCAAATGATTTTTTTAAATGACTTATGATGTAATTTGGTTTAACTAATGCCCCTAACACTTTCATGAGATTGATGCATTATGTTTTGAAAGAATTGATTGGGAAATGTTGCATTTTTTTCTTTGATGGCATTATTTTTTATAGCTCAAATGAGGAGGAGCATGTTATTCATTTGAGGCTTATGTACCAAAAGTTGGATGAGGCTTAACTTGTGATCAACACAAAGAAGTTCAACTTTTTGTAAAGAAAGATCACATCCTTGGGACATGGGATTTCTAAAAAGTAAGTGAATATGGAGGTAGCAAAAGTGAGGGCCAAAAGTGAGTTTCTAACTCCAAAGAATATTTGGAAGTACATTCTTTTCTTAGTTTGCTAGACTTCTATAGGAGATTCACGAGGAATTTCAGTGGTATTTCATGACTAATGTTTTACCTCTTGTAGAAGAATCACTTATTTAGGTGGAATGATGAGATTCAAGAAAGGTTTAACTTGTTGAAAGAGAAGAATACAAGTGACTCGATGCTTGCAATTCTAGATTTTAATAAACTATTTCAAGTGAAAGTGGAAGCTAGTAAGTTAGCAATTAGAGTAGTCTTAAAGGAAAACCTATTTCATTTTTTTGAAAGAAGCTTAATAAATCAAGATAAAAGTACAACATCTATGAGAGGGAATTATATGCAATCCTTTAAACTATTAATAATTAAAGACATTGCTTCTTGTTCAAATAATTTTTATTGATGACTAATCACAAAGCACTTCAATTTTTAAATTCCCATAACAAGTTGAGTGACAAATACATGAATTGGATGGTACAATTTCATGTTCAATTTTCTATTGAAACACAAAAGTGCAAAGAGCAATGTTATATTTGATGTATTATCTAAGATGCATGTTGCAAATTTCAATTTACCACAAGTTAAAGATATGAGTAACTTTGCTCACTTGTATGCTAATGATTATGGATATGAGTAGGCTTGAATAGATTTGAATAAGCTTTTAATTCCAAGAGCTAATCAATGGATGAATTAGCACATCCAAAATAGTATTCTCTTCAAGAATATGTTTTTCAAATGTGATTTCAAGTTTAAGATTTTCTTGAAGAAGCATTGCAAATGTATGACAAGTAATATCAAAAGAGAAAAAACCCTTGAGTTTATCTAAAGAATCTATTTTTAGCCAGTTATGTCTATCCAAATTTTTAAGTTTATAAAGGAATGCTAGACATATCATAAATTCAAAGGGGAAAAGGGAATAGATAAACTTTATTTGCCATTACATATTTCCAAGTCACTATTGAAAAGTGTCTCAATAGACTTTGTTAGAGAAATTCCCTAAACTATGAATGGAAATGATTCAAATTTTTTTGTGGTAGATATATTCACCAATATGATATATTTTATTCATTGAAAGAAGGCAAGTGATGCATCTCATTTGGTAGACATTTTTCAACATGTTGTTAGATTGCATGGCATTTTATTGAACATTATAAGTGACAAGGATTCAAATTTCCCGACCATTTTTGGAGATCCTTGTGGAGGATTTTGGGAAGCAACTTGAATTTTCCTAGCATCTAACATCTTTAATTTGATGGATAAACAAAAGTGGTTAATAAATTATAGTTGAAAATTTTAAGGTGTTTGTGTGATGATCAACCAAATAGGTGGGAAATTTTGTTATCTTATGCTACATTTTCTTACAATAATGCCTTTTATTTCAGCATTGAAAAGAGTTCTTAAAGGTAAATTATAATTTCAATCAAAGAATGTTGGATGGTTTAAGACATTTTGATGGGAAAGCATAAGTGTTAAAGTTGTGGAAGAAATGGAAGACTTGCATTTCCATTAGAGGAAAATATTGATCAATAAGGTTGAAGAGGTATTTCAAAAGAAGAATGACAGCAAGAGGAAGCTCAAATTTGAAGTTTTTAATCTTTTGTGGATCCATTTTAAAAATAAGAAACTAAGAGAAATCAATTTATCTAAATTGGAAGCAAAGAAGATGGGGCCTTTCAAAATAAAGACCAAAATCAATGATAATGTTTTTGAGATGCTAATACCTAATTATGTTGGCATGGATGTTATATTTAATATTGCAAACTTGATCCATTATCATGGGCTTTATGATGATCAAACCTTGGAGAGTAACATGGAGAAGTAAAAGTTGTCATTGTTGACTTGACTCTAAGTCTTCTAAGGAAAGGAAGATAATTGTTTTGAAGAGGAAAGAGGCTTCAAGTACACAAGGTACAAAGAGGTTTCATTACTTCGTCCATTGGAAGACTTAAAATGTTGCTAATATTCTATGGATTTATCAAACCCAATTGGTTGAGTATGGTATCACCACTACTCCCAAATTGTTATTAATATACTTCATACTTTAGAAGAGTGGGAGACCTAGTGTAGGAACATCTCTCATTCATAAGTTATAATTTCCTACATTTGATGTTTGTAGGAGTCATAGTAGGTTTGATTACTATTTTTGCCATTGATTAGAGATCATTTTGATGTTTTTGTGAATTGGGCAAGTAGCTATAAGTGAGTGTGACTCTTTGTTAGTTGTAGTATGAGACTATGAGCTCACAGTTAGGTAAAAACAAAATTTTATTAAAATTTTAGGAGGATTTAATACTGTGAGATGAATGCAACTCTTAGGAATTCATAGTCTACCCAAGAGGATGCAATTCGCATGAGGTTGCACTGAGAGACGTGATTTTTGGAATTTAAACTTTTTGCTAACTATAAGGTGTTCTAATCCACATTATCCTTGTAGTAAGAAAGGCTTTATCTCAAGTTTTTACATCTTCAATAGATTGTAGGAGGTCGTGACCCATAATAAGTCATAACCAAGATGGGTCTGCAAGTTGGTGTAATCCATAGTGGTTCACAGTAGAGTACTTGATACTTTTTGAAAAGTAAATTGGCTTGTAAAACAATCAAGATTCGAAGGCAAAGCTATATAAACAAGGAAAAGTAACTTCATTGGGACATTTGGATAGTTGATGAATGTTTTCTCTTAGAGAGATTTAGTCCTTGAGGAAATTAGAAGTTCCTTGGAGCCTTTTTTTTTTTTTTTTTTTGCATCCTTCATCAAGTAAATCTCATGTCTAAGAGAGAAGTGAGGTTATGGGGGTTATAGAGCCTTATGCTCTGAAACTATCATTGAGTGGGAGAGGTTTGAATTTTTGGAAGGTCCAATGCTTCCTAACTCCTTGTGGCTTATCTAGCTCTTTTCATTATATTTTTATTATAATTCTATTCATGCATATAGAGAGGTGTTTTTCTTTATAATTGAATTGTGAATTAATTTGAGTTTGAATTATGGGAATTGAGAAATTGGATGTATAGATTTTGGTTTAATTGCATAGGAATGATGAATTACACTCTTGTCCATACCTAGTTTGTTTCTTAGATTTTAAAAGATAAAGAAGCCAATGTAGATAGGTTTGTAAGGGAACTGAGATCATTCATTTATGATCATCTTATTCCTTAGGTTGAAAAATTATGAAGATGCTTGATTTCATGCCTTGGCCATATAAAGAAATTAATCATAAGAGCTTAAATGGAGGAACCATAACATCTAGAAGAAAAAAAATTAATCAAGAAATAAACCAAGAATTTTTAAGTAAGCTAAAGGATTTAATGAACATTAGCAATAGACTAATGGTGCTTATTATAAACTTATGTTTTTTTATTTTTGTAAGAAAGTGAGACATACAAAAATAAACTACCGAATTACTTTTGATATGACAAATTAGGACATAGGAGTAGTGAGTTCCCAAGGATGAACAAAAGTAGCAAGCATGAAAATCATCCAAAATTTTCTTTCCAAAGCTTCCATGGCAATAGGGTGGTTTTAGCAAGACAAAGTATGACTATTAGACAAAAGATTTTAATAGGATTTCTTAGGACAAATCCTTGTGATGGAAATTCTGAAACTTTGTTAAAAATTAATGAAAATAATTAAATTTTAATTTACCACAAGTTATGGTATTATCAAAATTTGTGGTCTTTTACCATGAGCTAACCACAAGTCGTGATGAAGTTGTGATGCTCCATTATGAGTTGATCATAGGTTGTGATCTATGAGAATTAGTTAAATTTGATTTTGTAAATATCATAAATAAATCATGAGGGTACCATGAATTGTGCTCTAATATAATAGTCAAAAAATTTAAACTCTTAAATACCACAAGTCATGGTAATTTTTTCTTAATATAATTTTGAACCATGAAATGACCATAGGTCATGGTTGACAATTCTAGATTAACTACAAGACAACCACAAGTGAACCACAAGTCATGGTGCTTCACCATGAGCTAACCATAGGTTGTGTTCTATGAAAATTAGATCTCTACAATACCATGAGTCATGGTAAACTCATTGATGAGTGGCGAGGTACCCCTACACTCAACCATAAAAATATGAGTGTTTCACGCATGATCCCATTGAACTCCTCAGACGGGCTATTTGTGGTATCTAAATAGTTACTCATTGATCACAGTTCGCTATCTTTCCATCTAGAATAGTATTTTCTTTGTCACATATGGTTTAGTCCAAAGTGAGGTGTATGATGTGTTCCTAAACGAATGCTGCTCCTAGAGACAATGGAAAGTAATCTTTAATTAAGCTAGGAGGAAAGGGGAGAGAGCGTTAAACTAATAGGGGATACGGAGAGAGAATCTAAGCTATCCTAAGTGTGATGAGCATCCATTCCTTAATCATCTGTACACATCTCGGACCTCGTGCACAACTACCACTGGGATTACCAAGCGCATGGCCCAAGTATGCTACTGGGATATCAAGTAGTCACACGTAGATGCTTGTGATTAAGTTATACTCATTTTGCATTTAATAATGATAAATAACAATAATAATTAAATAATTAAACTAAGTGAATGCTACAATGATGAAGTAATCTTGATCTTTATTTTCGGTCATGTGCATGTCCAAGTGCATCACACTCAAATAAAGGATGCCGTACAATTACAATCATCACACTGTGGGCATGCACTAGGAGAAAGGGTTGAGAATAACTAAAAATGAAAACTAAAAGACTAATCTAACTTTCATATCTTAACTTACTTACTCTATGCACCTACATGTGTATTTATAGGCCCACATAAGAGTCACGATATCGTGTACCTGATATCATTACTTAGGTCGCGATATCGCGTACCTGATATCATAGATCCGATATTGAGGGTCTGATATTAGAGCCCAATGAATCATGATTCATCATACCCCCATGACTGAATGAAAACTCATCCTCGAGTCAAACAAAATGAGAATGAGTCCAATTGATTACACGGTGGATAGGTATGGGATTATTGACTAACTAGAAATTATTCATGCCACAGTGTGGGATTGAACAAAACAAAATTGGGACATAGGCATAGAACTTTGTTGGAACTCATGTGGTTCCAAATGGCAATGGTTCCTCCACGGGTGCTTTTCCTTTATCCTACATGCCAGGCTTCTGAGATTGATACCATTGAAGAAGCACCTGATGTTTCTCCTCTTCTATCCAAGGATTATGAGTCGTCCATGCTAATGTTCCAATGTTTGATGAAGTTAGCACAAACACTTGATTGGCCTTGACATGCTATGCCACAAATAGCTGTCATTCCTCTTCATAGGCTTGGGCCCTAACCTCTCCACCTTTTTCTTGGCCAAATTGTGTAGTGACAGGAGGTCCCTGATGGATGTTGAATGATTTTACCTCTTGCTCCGCATGTTCTACATGAGGTCCTTGGCCTCTGCCTCCCCCTGGGTGTTCAGTTGCACCTTGAGAAGGTCCTCCTTGTTGTCATCTTTTAGGGGCTATCTATAATCACACAAAGATCAATTGTTAGTAAGGTTATTGAGAGAAGTTCAATTATTTCATACCTTACTCATTACCTTTACTAAATGTTGAATTCTTTGCTTAGTGTGATTTTAGAGTTAGAAATTTTTTCAAGGAAGTTTCCCTAAAAGTTTAATGTCAGACTTGGTTTGTTTAGGTGACACATCAAAGGACACATAATGGTTTTAAGGAACATTTGATAAATGATGACAAAGGAAAGAATAGATTTTGCAATGAAGTACTCGGAGGGTATAAAATGATGTGGTGGTGTTCAACAAGTACAAATTACAAAAGTCACACAAGTGGGTCCTCCCCAAAGCAGGTTCCAACCTATAATGCCCTTGCATAACCACACCTTAAAATGTCTGTAGGCACTAGAAGGGTTAAATGAAATCTACACCAATTTCACAAAACACACACACGTAAATACCACCATGATGAAGTATGAATTCAATGCTACACAAGACACAAGTCACAAATACATGAACAGTGAGATGAGGTGAATTGTAGAAGGGATTGCAGAGATTGGGACATGAGGTAACTAACTTAGGGCACAATGAATCCTCAGTGTAAGGCATGATTAATGTGTCATTAACTTGTTGTTCAAAAATCAAGACCAAGACCATTCCTTTGATCAGTGACATCGCATTATTTCATCCCATGATGGACAACCATAAGAGTACCACGACAACAAGGCGTATAATCGCTTGGCATTTTGTTCAAGGGAGGAGTGATTCAAAATTTCTTTATGGCACTTTGAGCTTGATCTTTTCTTTTTCTTTTTTTTTCTGGCTGTTTTGGCACACTCTTCTTTCTTTCTTTCTTTCTTTCTTTCTTTTCTTTTTTTTTTTGTTGAATAAATGCTTAAGTCAGAGTAGCTACCTACCTTTAGGCATGGGTGCATGTCTTTCCAATGGAACCCCCTAGAATAGTGTTGAGTTTCCTTGATTGAGTGCCTTTTGATTACTCTTACTTCCATTTTTCATTAGATCTACAAGGATCTTAGTACAACCAAGCTGCATGATAACCCCTACAGATGTCACCAAAGAAAATCCACAAGTCCCCTTGATGTCACACCCTAGCCATTCCTGTTTAGTCCATCCTTCTTTGCTCTGGGTATCATAAACACAAGGTTACTTTAAGTTTAAATGATTAGGAATATCATTGTACCTAGGGTAGAACCTCTTATTAATAGAATGGGTAGGTGGATGTTGTGGGCTCACTATTCAAATAATTAGTGATTCAAGACTTGATAGCAGAGAACAACACCTCAACCAATGAGTCACATGAGTGCTTTATAGATGAGATTACTCATAAAAAGATAAAAAGACAAAACAATAAATAAAAAGATAAAACAACGAATAAAAATATAGAACAATAAATTGAAGGATGAAAAACTAGAAAACAAAAAATTGTAAAATTAAAGAAAATAAAAAACATTTATTAATTCTATTTTTTAGAATAGAGGATATCCCCCATAACTAAACTTTTGATCATAGCGAGAATTAATAAATGGAAGCATTGGATCTATGCATTTTGGAAATATTAGGACCTAGTCATATCCAAACCACTAGGTGTCTTTTGATGTTGTGGTTGGAATGTACCCAAATTGGGATGCACACACTGTATTAAAGTTGACATAGTGGGGCAAGTTAGAAGATGAGGTTAATTGATAAGGAGTTGACCCACTATGGCACCCGTGACTGTAAGATGGTATGCAAGGATTGGTATGTCTCCCTACGTGGCTATATTTGTTGGGCCCCATAGTTGTTGAAGTTTTTATCAATGGCCTTAATAAGGTAACATGAGGCGTTGGGTTTGAAAAGGAAGATGCACCACAGTGTTGGAATTATGTTGGGTTGGAGGATGCAGTGGTTTTGGAATTGAGGTGTCCCTTTTGATAATCACGTCTAAAGAAGGGACACCTTTGGTGTGGTGGGTTTCCATTGCTATTGCCAATAGTAGCACAAGTAATGTTCGTGTGTTGGTGCTATGGTGCAAAACCTTCTAGAACAACTAGTGGTGATGTAGAAGGAGGTGAAGGATGAGAATATTGTTGTTGAGGAAAAGTGTAAGGTACATGAGGTGGCAACCTTGGTGGAGAGGGTATGAGTGGATAGTGTTCTGGAGAATGATAACGTTGAGGTGAAGTAGAGGATGATGATTCGGTTGGAGAAACAGGGTGTTGAACATAGTAAGCATTTGGCATTGGGACATACAAAGGATAGGGCTAGGTTGGTGATGGCTTCCCCCAAGACTAGGGCTTTTTCCATTGTGGTTGAACCTGATATTTCTGTACAAAATCTAGGTGTAACATTCCTCCCCAATGCTCATGTAAATGTGACCAAATTGGGCATTGGCCTTTGGGGTGATTTTATAGATAGACGTTGCATTGATATGTGAAGCTGACAATTGAGTTCTTATTTTTATTATCTTCTACCCTTTGTTCTAATTGTTGCATGGTGTCTTGTCCTGTTCCTTGACTTGGCATAGTTGTTCCTCTACTATTGTTAGCATGTTCTCCATATTTTCTGTGCACCCACTCCATCATCTTATTAATCTTTGTTGTGATTTCATCTAGTGGTTGTTGCATTGGCAAAGGAAGAAACGGTTGCACTTCCTCTAGGTGAGTTGATTTCTCCTCTTTATGATTCTAGACCTTTGCTAATTCAATATTTTGGTCCCATTGAGTGCTTTCAACATTCTCCCATTTAGCCATTTCTCCTTCTTCTTTTGCTACCCACTTAATAAGCTCTCAGAGTTGATGGGTTTGTAGCTTGTATAGTTGACCTCAGGCATACATCCCTAGGGTTTCCCTTATTTCATTATGGAGCCCATCTATGATATGGTACATTAGCCTCTCCTCGGAGAATCCATGGCCTGGGTTGTTGTTTAACAATGCATAATATCTTTCTAACGCCATGTCCAAGGGTTCATGTTGCTCTTGTTTCCATTCTTGGATTTGTCTCCTCAAGGCCAATACTCTGACATAGGTTTAATATCATTCAGTAAAGAGTTCTACCATTGTTGGCCAACTACAGATTGATTTTGGTTTTAACGACCTGTACCACAGTTTTGCTTGGCCAACGAGTGTCATAGGAAAGAGCTTAAGTTTTTGCCACCCATTATCAATTTTTTCCATACACAGGCATCATAGAAGGCTTGTAGATGATTTTGCGAATCTAAATCATAGCCTCCTACAAACTTGGGAAAGTTGTTTAAATCAAGCCTAGGTAGATAGATTTCTTTGAGATGCCTGTAGGATATTCGAACAGCCTCTTGTATAGGCATTAGGCTCTTAGTGGCCAGTAGGGGTTCATCATCACTAAGTAGGTTATGATTTTGCAAGTTGAGATGATGTTGTCTTTGTTCATGTTAGCGTTCGCAATTTTCTTTCTGAGCTTGATTTTTAGTTCTATGTCGATCCCTTAAAATATAGTCATCCGTGTCACAATCTAATGTTGAAGGAGTAGAGGAAGAGAGGGAACTATAAAACTCGTTATGAATTTTGTAATTCTTCCAATCATCCCCAAATAAATTCTTGTTAGTTATTGAGAAGGTCCTAGGCCTTTCAGGCCTCCTCGTTCTATGGGATGTCTCATCCTTGCTAGAGGTGTCAAAGTTGGATGACGAAAGTCTTTGAGTATCGTTGGGGTATTCATGAACGTAGGGGACTCCTACATAAGGTTGAGTACTCCAAATTTTATCTTTATCATCATATAATTTGTTGGTTCTCCAAGGAATTGCCTTACTCATTGTTGCATTGTCAAAGTCTTGTGATAGAGACATTGTTATGAGTTTGTGTGTGACTTATTTGCAATTACTATTATTATATTTTTTTTTTGAAAGGTATATTGTGAACACTTTGTTACAGTGATCTTGTATGATGTAACTAATCTAAATAACTAACACTGTCCCTGGCAACAACACCAATGATAAGTGGCGAGGTACCCCTACACTCAACCATACAAATACGAGTGTTTCATGCACGATCTAGTCAAACTCCGTAGATAGGCTAGTTGTGGTATCTAGATAGTTAATCGTTGATCGTAGTTCACTATCTTCCCACCTGGACTAGTATTTTCTTTGTCATGTATGATTTAGTCCAGAGTGAGGTGTATGATGTGTTCCTAAACTAATGCTGCTCCTAGAGACAATGGAAAGTAATCTTTAATTAAGCTAGGAGGAAAGGGGAGAGAGAGTTAAACTAATAGGAGATAGGGAGAGAGAATCTAAGCTAGCTTAAGTGTGATGAGCATCCATCTCTTAATCATCCATACACATCTTGGACCTCATGCATGACTACCACTAGGATTACGAAGCGCATGGCCCAAGTATGCTACTGGGATACCAAGTAGTCACACGTAGATGCTCATGATTAAGCCGTACTCATTCTGCATTTAATAATGATAAATAACAATAAAAATTAAATAATTAAACTAAGTGAATGCTGCAATGATGAAGTAATCTCAATCTTTATTTTTGATCATGTGCATGTCCAAGTACGTCAAACTCAAATAAAGGATACCGTATAATTACAATCATCACACTGCGGGCATGCACTGGGAGAAAGGGTTGAGAAGAACTAAAAATGAAAACTAAAAGACTACTCTAAATTTCCTATCTTAACTTACTTACTCCATGTGCCTACATGTGTATTTATAGGTCTGCACAGGAGTCATGATATCGTGTACCCAACATCGTTACTTAGGTTGCGATATCGCATACCCGATATCATAGATCCGATATTGGGGGTCTGATATCGGAGCCCAATGAATCATGATTCATCACTCATGGTCTAAAAACTTGTAATATCATGAATTAACCATGAGTCATGGTTAATATAAAAATTATGAAGTCTTGAGATTCTAAAATCAGATTTTAGTGAAACTTGATTTGATGGAGTCACCCTAAGCTATTGGATGATTTGGGATGATGAATAGGTCTAACTAAATTATATTTTATCAGTAAAATGACAAGTGATTTTTCAAAATAAAGGCAAAACCTATACTACAATGAATTTGGTAACAGTGCTTTGATGAAATTGATGATGATGAATTTGATATGAGATAATGGGATAAAATTGAAAAATGTTGATAAAAAGAATTGGTAATTATTGATGATTGTTGGATGATAAAAAATGTGATGGATGAATTGTTGATAATTTAAAATTGATGAGATGATGATGATTGATGAAGTTATGATGAATCATGGATGAATAGGAAAATTTGATAAAATTATATTTTTTATTATTGTGGTATCACTATAATCATATTTTGCCCACATGTTTATAGCCAAATGATGGGGCCATAATGGTATATGATGGACAAAGTTGGGTTGGAAAATGAAGGGACATGAAAAATTGGGGCCATTATTTAGTAGCATCAAATGATAATTCTTTTAATAAAAGAAAAAATAAATGAAATTTTCTATCTTATCCTATATTGCATAAGAATCCAAATACAATTTATGTGGCTTTGATCCCTATTTTATAAAAGATCTAATTTGTCTTCACTTGAACTTTTTCATTCTTGAATTTTAATCTTTAACTTCATGCTTTTACTTGATTTTTGCCTCATTTTTATATGTTAACTATGGCCTTCTATTACTTTGAACTTGGGCTTGTTGAATTCATTTCTTTGTCTTGTTTGTAATTTAGAGCATGGACATGTAGATTGAGTGGAGTCTAAGTTTCCAAAGTGCATGCTAAAAGTAACAAATTCAAGGAAGGAATTTTCTATTGATTGATCAATCCTTATTTAATACCTCTTAACCTGGGTTAGGCTAGTAGGATATTTGATGAGTGGCGAGGTACCCCTACACTCAACCATACGAATACGAGCATTTTCACGCGCGATCCGGTCGAACTCCGCAGATGGACTAGTTGTGGCACCTAGATCATTAACCTTAGGTCGTAGTTCGTTGTCTTCCCACCTGGACCAGTATTATATTTGTCACGTATGGTTTAGTCCAAAGTGAGGTGTATGATGTGTTCCTAATCTAACGCTACTCCTGAAGGCAGTGGAAAATAATATTAACTAAGCTAAGCTAGGGGGGAAAGGGTAAGAGAGTCTAATCTAACCTAAGTGCGATGAACATTTGATTCCTTGATCAACCGTACACATCTTGGACTTTTTGCATGACTACCACTGGGATTACCAAGCGCAGATCCTAGGTACGCCACTGGGATATCAAGTAGTCACACTTAAATGCTCGTAATCAAGTCATACTCATTCCACGTTACTAGGAGATAAGGGTGAGAGAGAATATTAACTAGGAAAGCAATAAATAACAATTAAATAAATAAATAACAAAGTGAATGCTACAATGATGAAGTAATCTCGATCTTTATTGCCAGTCATGTGTGTGTCCAAGTACATCACACTCGAATAAAGAATGTCATACAATTACATTCACCACACTGCGGGCAGACACGGGAAAATAATCTATCTCTGGAGTGATCAAACTACCAGAGCTTCACTACTTCTATTCTATGATTCTCAACAAGGGAGAGCCGCTTCTTATTTATAGAAATTGCAGCAGACTGTGATATCGCGTATGCGATATCGCAGGGGAAGACGCGATATCGTGTACACGATATCGCGGGGGATGCGATATCGCAAAGTACGCGATATCGTGGCCCATGTGATATCATGTCCCATCATACCCCCACAACTGAATAAAAACTTGTCCTCGAGTTACAAAGAGAACAAGCTCCATTAATTACACAATGGATAGGTATGGGATTATTAACTGGAAAAAAGAAATGGAATAATGCCGTAGTGTGGGAAGACACAACACAGAAAAATACTACAACTACTATAAAAAATGGGAACTCACGTAGTTCCTAGCGGTGGTGGCTCCTCCATGGGTACTTTTCCTTTGTCTTGTGCTCTGAGCTTTCAAGCTTGATGGCATTAAAGTATGGCCTAGAGCTTCTCCTCTTTGGTCCAAGGATCTTGTGCCATCCATGCAAGTGTTTCGATGTTTGATGGAGTTGGCACCTCCCACGGATAGGGTAGTTGCGGGAACATCTGGTTGGCTTTGACATTCCATGCCATGAACACCCATCATTCCTCTTCATAGGCTCTAGCTTTGTCCTTGTATTCATGAAGATCTGTTAGCCATCGAGCCAAGTTGGTTGCAACATCTTTCTATCCTTGGTAGCTTGCTTTTACCACCTCAAGTTCAGAATTTGTGACATCTAATTTCTCAACCAACTTCTTGCGCTCTACAAATTATGCTTCATATTTGAGGTGGGTAGAAGCTACCTGCTACTCGAGCTCTAACCTCAAGCGTCCTACTATTAACATGGTAAGGTTGCCATATCTAAGGTTTGTCAACTCCGTGTATTCTGTCAAGTCCTAGATTTGTAGGTCCCAGTTTTTAACTTCCGCTTGGTGGGCAAAGGCGTAAGTGTCCAATATGGCCCTCCAATTAGTGTGTTAAGCACTGATATTGCTAATTTGAGCCTTGGCCATATGGATCTCCTTCTCCAGGATTTTTTTGTACATCCCCACTTGATCATAGAAGTGCTCCTTCAGCTTCTCATGTCGTTTAGCCTCATTCTGCCATGCGCTTATCTCAATTGCTGATTTTTGGTGAATAGCATGTACCTCCTCCATTGAGAGGGTTCAATTCTCTCTGGCTAAACGACTTACATCTCGGTTGACCTAGATAAATTATTCTTGTAACTAATGGAAGTGTTCATCGAGAATGTTCTTTTGCTTCTCTACAGTGGTCAACCGAAGATTGTCTACAACCAACTGCTTATTTTCTTCTTCTAAGTCCTTGAGTGCCTTAAGATGCGCATGGGTTTGCGCCTGTGATGCGGAGGCATCCCAAATAGCCGTCTCCTTTTCTCCTACCACCTTCTTATTCTCTGCTATTAATTTTGTTAGCTACTCTATTCGAAATTTTTCTAGCTTGTCTGTAGGAACAAATTGTAGAGAATCCCGCTGTACTGCTTGTAAGGCCACAAGCTGCTCTTGTAGTTTTTGCACTTCAGCTTCAGCATGCTCGGCCCTCACTTTGGATATGACCAGTTTCCCCTTTGTAGAAATGAGGTCTAATTAAATTGCTATGACATCTTGAGGGATTTCAAACAGAGACATCATTACTTATCCTATTTGAAGCAATTTGTCAAGTACATCCTCATGTTCCGCAGGAGTCATTGAGGTCTCGGCAAGAGTTTGAGCATCTCGTGCTCCTGAGAGATCTACCGATGGCACAACAGGTACATTAAAGGATTCCTTGATGTGGTCAGCGACCACTTTAGCAGTTCCCTCAGCATTCTGGTGTTGCATGACCACCACAGTGGCCCCTTCACCAGTCCCTAACTGCACTTGAAAAGATGCCACGTTTCCTAAGATCTGTTGCAACCATCTGCTTTCCCCTCCTCCTGTTTGAATTAATAATTCACCCCTTTTGTGATCTACTCAAATTGTAGGCTGGCTGGCATCATTGATGATGCAGAAGAGGTTTGCATCATCACGAATTCCCCAACTAACCATCTAAGCGATGGCCCTAAGATGGCTCATCGATGGTCTGTAGTCTTGCAGCAGTGGTAGCTAATCCTAACCTTTTCCAGGCCCTACTTCTTGTTGTTGGTTGGGACCTGTGGCTAGAGGTTGACTGGGTCCTACAAGTTAAGTTGCAGGTGGTCTAGTCATTTGTTCTTCTTTTTCATCTTGTCTCAGCTCTTTGCCAATGCTCTTTCTTAGAGCTAGCGCCTTTAGTAATTCAGCCTAAGAATCATTTTTGGCTTTTCGAAGGACGTCATTAGTGTAACCCCGAATACCAAGTCGTTGGCACAGTATTCTGATAAGATAGGGGAAGGGCAGCACCATCTTTCCTGACTTCCGTTCTTCAAATCGCCTAAGGATCTCCATCAAATATAGATGAGGAAGGTTAGCATTAACACTGCACATCCTTTGGTTGCGTACGTCAATATTCTTTTCAAGCCTTTTGTGGGAAAGAGATGATAGGTTCCAATTTTGAAATAAACTCTCTCTTCCATCATTAATTCACCAAATGCTTTGTCTCTGCCATAAGCCTTTTCTAACCAATCCTTTCGCACATCAAGGTCTGAACGGGTGGATAATCGAGGTTTAACACTTTCGAAATAGTGATGAGACGCGATTTACACTAGGCCACGATATTGCATCCCATGCGATATCGCGTACGCGATATCGCGTC
>MNCI01014162.1:8866-23840 GCA_015680685.1 Gnetum montanum
TGGGGGTTGAACATAAATTAACAACACCCTATCACCCCCAAGCCAATGGTTAACTAGAGGTAACTAATAGGAAAAACAAAACGATCCTAATAAGGATCATAAGAAAATATAGGAAAGATTGGAGCATGAAACTCAATGATGCCCTTTGGGCCTATCACTCAACATGGAAACTTCCTATTGGCTACTCTCTCAATGAGCTAGTGTATGGAAAACTTCCAACACTCCTGATTCAATCTGAGCTCCATATACTCTCAACAGCTTGTGATCTAAATCTTGACCTAAGTCTAGCATAGAAAGAAATATTGATCAACCTCAATGTGTTACATGAAAACTAATTAGTGGTCCTATCTTTGAATGAGGTGCACAAGGCACTTAACAAGTAATCTCATGACCTCAAAATATAGAAAGTGAAATTTCAATTGGAAGATAAGATTCTCTACTAGAACCCCACACACATGCCTCAGAAGACAAAGTTCCAAACAATGTGGAAGGGACCTTATATAATTGGTCAAATCTTTTCCTCTGGGGCCATGTTAATATACAAGCTTGAGAGCCCAAATTAAAAGTAGTTGGTCAACATCCAATAAGTAAAGCTTTTCCATGAATCCAAGCAAGCCAGTGCAACAACTACTCAATAAATGGATAGCCACATTCAATCTTTCAGATCTCCTCCTTCTAATTCATTCATAGGGGAGATGGCCATCCATGCTAACCATCCACAAGGCTCCTCAATTTTTCACCTTTTTTTCAACTTTTTATTTTATACATTTTTGTTTTACACTTCATTGATTTTTTATCCATTTTCACAATTTTTATTTTACAACATTGTTAATATGTTTTTTCTTTCTTGAATATTTTGTACTTTTTTATATATTTTTCTTCCTTCTATATTTTATCTTATGTTATTTTATTTTTGTGTGTTACTTTTCATTATTTTTACTAATAAAAGTGCTTTACTACCATACGACACAGTGCCACTATTGCTATTCACTAATGATGGTTTGTGCTTAATGTTGTGATTGTTAATGTCTGGTTTCTATTTTTGAATTATGATGTCTGATAATTATGACATGGTTTATTTTTTATGAAATAGCTAGTGAGTCCACGACATCCACCAATTCACCAACTCTATGCTTTTCCTTGTTTTGGAAATTTGAAGTTCCTTTCATTAAATCAGCTTTTAATAAATTGGAACCTTGGTAGTTTCAAGAATTGGGAAGGATTCAAAAGGATTGTATAGGGTGTGACTTCAAGGAAACTCAATACTCTTTGTACTCTTCTACTCACTTGGGTTCTTGAGTGTTTTCATTGATTACTTACCATTCCATGTTCCAATAACAGTAAGTGAAATAAAGTCTTTGCATAGTGTGGTTCCAATCCAAAAAAAAATTAAAAAAAGAACACACAATGGGAATTCAAAGCACACCCCTTAGAAAAATAAATAGGCTACAAGCACTGGTTATGGGACTAGAATGACATGTTACCCATGCTTAAAGGTTCCCTCTAACTAAGGCCCTCTCTCTTACTTCTTATCTCTCTTTTCTTTTGTTTATGGAATGGTGGTTGTTTTATGGAAGTACTCTTGTGTATTGAGGGGATGGATTAGTCTTGGAGTGGAAATGTGAATTCACTAAAAGAAGTTGGATTTGATTTGGACTAAGGATGGATCTTCCTAGGTCATTTTAAACACAAACTCCACAAGGGACTTCTTATGAGCTCAATTTAGGCTTTCATCCCCACCTTTTTAATCATCCATAGATGTTGCCATAACTCACCTGACTACTAGTCTCCATGTTATGCTTGATGTCTTAGTTTGATGTGTTGAAATTCTTGGATAGATTCTTCAAGGTTGGTCCGTAACATTTCATGACCATTAATTGACTATGGCACCCATGGACTTCCTAGTTGAGGTTATTCAAGGGGAAAAATGGCATGTGTCTACTATGGGGAGGACCCACTTGCATATCTTTTGGTTTGGTTAGTTAAGTTTCTTACTTTAGGAATTATTACAAACCTATCTTTCACATATTCCATTGTGTATCCTACTTAGTGCTCCTTAAACTTTCATTAAATTCCTTCTCCAAACCATTTTCTCAATTTCTATATTTTTTGTGCTTCAACATCCTATTCTACTATTCTCATCATGTTCATGGCTTTTTGGGCTTCCATTTGAACTTAATTTCACTCAGAAACTCATATTTTGGAAGTTTGACCAAAGTCAACATAAGTCAACGATGGTCAACAACTACGTCGACTAGGCCTAGTCGATGCAGTTGACCCCATCGATGGGGCCCTATCGACTAGGCCCATTAATGCATGTTAAAAATCCTATAAATACTATCATGAACTTTGAATTTTTTAACATTTGCTTCATAACAAGAGGGGAGTTCTTGTCATTTTTTAGAGCCCAAAACCTTACAAAGCTCATAACTTTCCAACTATTTATCCAAATCACTCCATTCTTTGATCTTGCAGCTATTGAAGGTAAGCTCTTTATTAGGGGGGCCACAAACCTTAAGGTTTCTGAAGAAATTTTTTAAAAAATTTTCTAACTCTCCCAAAATGGGTTAATGAATACAATAATACAAAACTATCAAATTTTTAGAGTTAACCCTTCGAACACACTCTGGAATGAGTTATTACCATTAAAATCCAAATACAATAATGATTAAAATGGATTAAATTATCTAGAATCACAAGTTAGTCAAGTGTAACTATCCTAAGGAGATAAGGCCTTCCAATTATTTCATGTTACATAACAATTGGTAACCCATTGTCATGTTGTGATTACAAATGGTTCTAACATCAAAATTACCATAGGAAGGAGAACCCTCTCAACCAAGGAAGAAATGTCTTAGAACTGGAAGGGGCCAACAAGAGCAAGCTCATGAGCCACCAAAGCCAACCCATGCAACATGACCTCTTCAAGAGGAGCCTACAGTGGAATCTATTCAATAGATTCTTGAAAAAGAAGTTTCAATAGAATAATCATAGTCAGGAAAAGCACCAAAACCCATACCAAGGCTTGAAGTCACACTAACACAAGCTTACATCAGTCCCCATGATATCCAATGCTCAATTCTCTAGGAACTAAACTTTAGGCCATTTTTAGAGCATGCTCTAGCAAAGGTGAAAACATAATTGCAAATTTCTCCCATGCGGCTAGTCATCACTTCCAGTGAAAAGTGGTACATGGGAGAGACATATCTCTTCTGAAATAATAGAAGGCCAGGCTCCATAGTGAAGATCAAGGATATTCAAGTGTCATACTTGGCTAAAGCTATTTTACAAGTTTGTGGGTTGCCTAATACTAAGACACAACTAGTAGAGTTTTCAACATAAGCTAACCTTGAGGCCAAAAAGGAGTGGACCCAATAGTGTTACAAGGTCAACTATAAGGAGTTCAATGCACTCACATCGATGAAATGCATATACTTCAAAATAATAGCCTATCACCTTAATCTAATGGTCATGCCCACTAGGGTAACTACCTTTTTCTTCTCAAGCATGCATTTCTCTAAGTGGGAAATTTCTAGTAAACCTTCCACAATTGATCTATTTAGAGATCAAGAAGCACTTCAAAAAAAAAACAAATGTGGAAGGAAAACCCTACCTTTTCCATGCATCATCTGAAAACTTTGAAAAAGGACAGGGATCATCCATTATGCAAATGACATGATCAAGCATGGTACTTTGGCCTCATGGTTTGAAATAATGAAGGAAAAAACACCTATCATGACTAAAGAGGGGGAGCAATAGTCACCACCTCCACTACCTACTTAAGAAACAACATTGACGTCCTGCACAACCACTAAGTGCTTACACAAAATCTAACAACAACTCTTGCATGAGCAGGAGTAGCGTGCAAGAACAAGTGATGGAGATCCATCCATATATCAACCTACGATGAGTTACCTTAATGAGGTGGCTTAGATAATTAGCTAGATGGAAATAGGTGGATCCATATTTTCTGCCCAATAAACGTTGTTTCCTACAAGGTCAGATCCCAATGCCCAAGAGGTGACCATGTCTATTTGAACACCATTTATCCCCAAAAATCTTTGGGAATGCCACCTCCTTTACAGTACGTTTGGAGGAAGACAAGGGGGCAACTATACTGGTGATGTAGCACCAAGGGCAAGAGACTACTATTGAAGTTGTTGCTAATCAAATTGCTAAAGTTCTTAATGCACCTGTGGCATCTGTACCAAACATATCTACACTTCAAGATGTGTAGATATCTACAAGAATAGTCAATAGAAGATTGAGTGCAACCTAGCACAAAGAGTTACTAGATCAACTGGTAGGGACCAAACAATCGATTCTAGATACCTTTGATCTTTTGAATAACATTACTGCAACCTAGTGGGAGCTCTTGGAAGTAAAGGACATGTGCATCATCCTGGAAGGGCAACTTGAAATGGCCCCAACAAAAAACCAACATGTGGTTGTGGAATTTGATAAACTGAATGCCCATTTTGCTGATCCAACACTCCTCAACCTAGTAATAACTAGAGATGAAGCTTTTCAACAGCTTCAAGGATGACTAAAACAATCTAAGGAGGAAATAGTGATAGCCATATTCAACTAGTCTATAGCAAAAGCAAAAACCTACTTGGTTCAAAAGGACTTGGTTTAAATGCACCAAGAAAATGAGTTACTAACTATAGAAAATCACCACTTGCACAATGTTGATGCATAGAAACAATATATGTAGGAATTCATTCATCAATAGTAGGAGAAACTTGCCAAGGTAAACAAAGGATTGAGGAAATTCACTATAGAGAATTGTAATCTGTCTATGGAGGAAGTCTGAGCCTTATGTCAGAAATCTACTATTGAGATTACTGCCTAGAAAAATGAGGCTCTACAATTTAAAATAGTCAAGAATCATTATAGAGACTAGGTTGGCGTATAGAAGGAAGTGAATGAGAAGCATATTCAAATTGTTAAGGCAAAAGTAAACAAATCCCTCCAGCAACTCTAGTAAGGAAGAGAAGTGTGGAAACCCATCATCGATGGAATAGATGCCTATAATAGAGTGGAGATCCACCTAAAGGAGCTGCAAATTGAAGAAATGACAAAGTACATGGAATTGACCAATCTCTACTATGCAAACCTAGCGATGCCGACTACTAGACAATCATAGTCAAAACTCAAAAAGCAGGTAGCTAGCTTGTACTTACTGTACGAGGCCAAGTTCAAGCACCATAAAGACACCAAGAAACAGCTTGAGATAATGAATGCTAAACTCAAACTTCTCAGGGCGCAATTCATGGATCAATGATCAACTACTAAGAATTTGGCCAAGAGAATGAATGATTACCTAGAGTTGAAAGATGCAGTCAAAGCATTCGACATTGAGCGCAAACATTTGTTACCTGTTTCATCAATGCCAAGGAGCTCTTTCTAGCGATTCCATATTCTTGAAATGTTTCCATTCTGACCCACATTAGTGAAGCTGCATGGATAGTGAATGATCCTAGAAGTAAGGAGGAGCAAATGAAAACATTGTTGGATGGTGTTCACCTCCCACCAAAAGTTGTTACAGCAGTATGATAGTCACAATTGCCTCAGTTGTCACATGTGCCTAAAGCCAATGAAGGTTCTTTAAAGCCTGAAGAACCTCCAACACCTGGGATTTTTTGATCTTCCCAACCAACTTCATGTCATTAGAGGACACACTATCCTATTTTTTAGAGTCATTTGATGGTGTTTAATTTTGTGTCATGAACACCCCAATTTTTGTAATGTGTTGATTCATAAACTCAGGCACTCAGTTTTGTTAAGTTAATTTGTTGAGTCCAAAGTTAGTTAATAATCTCATACCTTTTCAATTTTCTAAAGAAAACCAAGGATGAGTTTTCATTCAGTCATGGGAGTATGATGGATCATGGTTGGCTATGTTGATGAGGCCTTATCAACTAGGCCTCATCAACTGCGTCCCATCGATGCATCATTTCATGCATCGATGTGGCCCTATTGACCCAAGGTCCATTTTTTGCTTATAAATACGTGCTTACCAGCTACATTCATGGCATTAGATTCATAATTTCAGTTTTTCTATTTGAAAGTTAGAATATTTTTCCTGAGTACCCACAATAGGAGTCATTAAGTGTAGGGATCTTTATTCGAGCATTGTTGTACCTGAGCATGATAGTGTGTACGACAATAAAGATGAACTTCTTGATAAACCTTGTAGCATTCTGGATAGCTTAGATATTTCATTCATGTATTTAATTCTTTTAGTTATTTATTTAATGTTTTTTAGTAATTCAGATAATTAAGTAAGATAAGCTAGATAGATTAAATACATAAGCATAACCACTTCAATCATAAACACATATTTACTTGGTAATCCTAGTAGCATTAATGCTTGGTGCACCCAATCACGTAGCATTGGTAACCCAGTAGTGGATACATGGGTTCAAGATGTGTACAGAAAGTGGGACCAAATGCTTATGTTAGGACTAGTTAGCAATCAGTGAATTAGTTAAATTAAATTAGTCATTAAATTACTTTATCTCTCTCTCTTCAAGCACCAAAGAAGATAAAACATAAAGCGATAAAAATCATATACCTTGATTACACTTAACTATATCATGTGCATCACAAGTATAGTTGGGAAGATAAGGAATGACCTTAGAGCAAGGTTCACTTCCTAGGAGACTAGTTCACTAGAAACTATAGAGTCCATAGAATTCAACCAGATCATGCATGAATGCTTTGTGATTTGTATGGTTGGGCATAGGGGTACCTCACTGCTTATCACATTTCTTCTTCACATAGGAATAAGACTACATCACATGATGAAAGCACTCATAGGAGAAATGATAGGATCTATATTGATGAAAATTGTGTGAACAACCTCAAGCAGTGGTTTTCTATGCTCATTTAGACCCTTACTATACTCGAAGACTACATTCACCTGGTGTGGAAAATCCTAGAGGAAATGAAGTGCTAGATCAAGGAGGCCCTCAAGGCCTAGGACCTCTTCTAAACCTAGATAAGATAAATCAAAGGACCAAAGAAAGAACTATAGAAGCCATGGCAATTCTCCTAGCTCCTCATCTTCCTCTTCCTCTTCCTCTTCAACGTCTAGTTTTGACAAAGATCAATGTAGGTATAGAGATAGCTCTCCAATAGGGGGTCAAGATAAAGATAGAAATTGAACCCAAGGGCTAAATCAAAGACATCAAAATGAGAATAGATAAGATCATCATAAAAATAAATGAATAGAAATAGAAATTTTCATCACAACATGTTTGATGATGATGAACCCTTGTTGGCCACTAAGAGCCTAATGTAGGAAGTAGTTAAAATACCTCACAGGCATCATAAGGAAAGTCACCTACCGAGGCTTGATATGAATAATATCCCTAAGTTCACAAGAGGCTATGATCTTGATCCACAACATCATCTACAAGCCTTCCATGATTCCTATGCCTTACACAATATTGAAAGTGGATGGAAAAAGCTTAAGCTCTTTCCTAGGATACTAATCGACAAAGCTAAAAGTTGGTATAGATCGTTGAAACCAAGTTCCATCCACTAGTAGTCCACAATGTTGGAACTTTTCAATGAAAAATACCAAACATATGAGAGAGTGTCCAACCTAAGAAAACAAATCCAAGAGTGGAAGCAAGAAAATCATGAACCCTTGGATGTGGCCTTAGATAGATACTATTGATTACCACATAGATGTCCTAGCCATGATTTCTCTTAAAAAGAGTAATTTTTTCACATCATAGATGGGCTTTGTAATGAAATTAGAGAGATCCTTGGGATGTATGCTCAAGGTCAATTATACGAATTAAAAGACCATCAGATACAAAGGCTAATTAGGTAGGTGGTGAAAGAAGCAGAGCTATGTAAATGAGAGAATGTGGAGGAAAATAAAAGGGCCCAACTCTTCAAAAGAAAAGGATCCATATCTATGATGAGATAAAAGAGGTGTCTCTCGATGAGGTGATTTTACAACAAACATTGCTAATACAAATTTCTATTGTTAAGCATGAAGAAAAGTTGCAAAAGATGTTGGGATGAATAAATGAGAAAGTTATAACTTGCGTAGATACAATAGAGGAGAGAGTAATGGAAAACCAATCAAGTGATCACAACAAAAGGAGGAAAAAGAACCAAGAAATAGCTAGGAACACTTATCGATAAAAATGGAAAATGACCATAGAAGAAGAGGCTATAAAATTAACCATCGAAGAGGATGATGAATGTGACATTTGCCTATATGACCATCCAAAGGGCTATTTCCTAGTCATGTTAAATCTACGTGAGTATGGGGCTTTTTCATTGAATCCAAAGTTCATACAAAAGTAAATGCCTAGGAAATTACCTTACTCACAAAGTAATTTTAGACAACCCTACAACCAACTGTACTATCCTAGTGGGACTTCTTATCAACCTCAAAACTACTATCAATGGTCATGGAAAAACCCATAGTCATGGGGAAGGCCATCATCAAACTAGCACTACCCTTAATGCCAGCTAAACTTGCATAGATATTACATTAAACAATCTATTTCCCTGAATAGTTCCACTTCATCTACCTCAAATCACTACTACCACTCTCCTAAATATTATCATCCCACAACATCTTCTATGAGGTTACCACCTCACAGCTATAATCCTTCATCATATCCTCAATATTCTCATACTTCCCTCCACCATATGTCACCACCAACAACGTAGGAAGGTTTGGCACCACAACATCAATGAAAGAATGTCACTTGTGCTATGAACATAAAAAAAATGATAACACTAATAGATCTCAACCACAACGTTGAATATGTTCTTTCTTTAGGGTAGTTAGTTTCCTCACACAATCACAAAACACGTAGAGCTACTAGCACATCAAAACTAGCACAAGCCCAATTTAATGCAACACCATTCCTTTTTGAAACAATGTGTCCTAATCATATGTAAAAGCCAACAACCATCACCACTCGAACACAAGACATAAATGATGAACCTATCGTAATGAAGATATAGAAGAATCCATGCATCACTACTAATAGTAAACGGTGGAGTTGTGGGCTAGAAATTGAAAATATTAACATAGCCCACAACAAATTTCAAGAGCAAGTGTGTGAACAAAAACCAATCTATGTAGCAGCCATTGAACTGGAAGATATCTAGTGGCTTGAAAATGAGACTATAAGATTGTTTCAAAGATGCATGGAGACAATTGATCTGCTTATTAGTTATAGACTTAAGAAAATGAACCAAATAGAGGACTCAGATACATGTATCTTACAAAAATAATAAGTATTTTTCACTTATTTGTTTTACAATTTTTTATCGCTTTCCTATTTCTTCCAAAATTTTCTAATTCTTAATATGTTTTCCATTTCTTAATAGTTTTCTTTTCTTAATATTTTTCTCCTTTCTTGAGTCATTCTATTTTTTCTTTATGAATGTAATTTATGTTTTTATTAATAATATTGCCAAGTCATGATGCAAAAGTCAATGCAATGTGTTGGATTTTTATGCTATGCTATCAAGATGATTGGGTAAAGTAATTGTGGAAAGTAATGAGACCACTTCATCCATCCCTCTAGTTCTCTAAATAAAAGGTCTTATTCATGAAAATAATTTGGTTCTTCTTTTATGAAACTAAAATTAATCAATGATCATTATATTTTGAAGAAAGAGGGAACGACCAATTGGGAATGGCAAAGGGTGTGACCTCAAGGGGACTTGTCCTTCATGTGGTTTATGATCCCTCTTGGAACATATCATCACTCCTCCATTGATCAATAATAGGAAGCTAAAAGTCTTTGCATGGTGGTTTCCATAAAAAAAACCAACAAAATAAAAAAAGAGAGAGAAAAAAAACAATAATGGAAATTCAAAGCACATACCTTAGACACAATAATGGGCTATAAGCACTAGTTATGGGGCTAGAAATACATGTTACCAATGCCTAAAGGTGACCCTCTAACTAAGGCCCTTCCTTTCTTCTTCTCTTTTCTTTCCTTTTTGGAGTGATGATTGTTCTTTGTGGTGGTTATGGACTCATGGTGGTTGATAGGATGGAACACATCAATGAGAGGTAACTATTCATGGTATGGCCGTGGTCTGAACTTCGATAGATAGGTATATTGATAATTTTAATCACATTTTTCACAAGAGCCTATTATGGACATGGTCAAATACCTTACATCCCAATCTCTACAATCCCTTCTCATCTCATTATTCATCTCACTACTACATGTGATTATAAGCCTTTTAGTTTTGTGTAGTATAGTGTAACATCCTAAGCATAGTAGTTGTATGTTGTTTGGAACAAAGGCATGGTCTACTTTTAACTTCTCGGGTGCCCATAAAAATCCATAGAAGTGGTTATGCAAGGGAATTCTGGTAAGAGCCTACTTTGGGAAGGACCCACTTGCATAACTTTTGTTGATCATGGCTTTGAACTAACCTTCACATCTTCGAGAACATCAATGATGGTTTCTTTGAATTTATGCATGATTTTGAGACTACTTCTCATTTGTTTCATTAATTTTTCCTAATTTTCTATTTTCCTATCCGTTAATATTTCTTAGCCATCTTCTGAGTTAGACCTTTGGTTTCAATTATTCCAAAACTTATGTGCTTCTAGAGTTATGCTTATTAGTCATGGGGGCTAGGGATGTCTGTTTTGAAATTTTTCTAACATTCTATTTTCAAACATCATGCTAACTGATAATAATTAATCAAAATAATGTGAACAACTTGATGATTTTAGTTATCTCATAGCCTTGGACATAGTATGCTATAATCACCTTGTTCTTAAATGCAAACTAAGGAATCTAAAAAGAGTTTATTATAAGGAAAAATTTACCGAAACTAATGTTGATCCTTTGGTGACTACAACTGATGCTAAAAGAAACACCTAAGGAAGAACATCTTTTTCCAAGCTCGAAAACCAAGCCAAGAGGGGAACAATAGAGGATATGCCCCTAGATAAATCATAGCACATACAAGATAGCAACTCAAACTTTACATATTTGCTAGATTCATGGGATGATGAGAAGAAATTTTAGTCCATCCTTCAAGAATTTTTTGCATAACCAAACAAGCATCAACATAACAATCAAGGTTAAAAGTCTGCCACCACTAGCAACAACAAGAAGAATCATCTTTAGCATATTTTTGAAGACCTATGCAAATTTTGTAATCTTCAATGTCTGTCCAATCTTTTTGTCACTCTGTTATTTTCTATGCATCCACTTGAATAAAATTTTATAATGTGACACTTAGAGTTGGTCAGTAGTTACCATCAATCAATAATCTCATACCTTCCTAGTATTTTGTAAGGGATCTATTTCTCCATTTGTTCATTTGAGGAAGAGCTTTCATTCTGTCATGGGGGTATGATGAACCGTGTTTTATCTGGCTTTGATATCAGATATCTAATATTGAAGCCTTAATATTGAGAGCCAAGATGTGATGTTGGATATCCAATATCGCAAGATGTGTGTTAGCCTATAAATATAATACTTCGATACATGATTTGGATAGAAGTTAGTCAATAGAGTAGTTGAACTCTTATAGTTTTATTCTGTAATCTTAGAGAACAGTTAGTGAGTCCCTATAGAGTGGATTTGAGTTAGTTAAATGGAGTCTTATTCGAGTGGCAATGTACCTGGACACATTCCATGAATGGAAATAAGGTCAAGATTGATTCTTATTCATTGTAGCACTTTGACTTAGATTAGATTTACTTTCCATGCAATTTACTTTTCATGTACTTAGTTAACATTTACGTTTCCATGCATATTAATGAATTGGTGAAATGAGTGCAAGTAGTTTTGAGTGTAAACATGTATTCGCTTGGTAACCCCAATAGCATTATTGTTTGGTTTGCCCAACAGCATATCACTTAGTAATCCCAATAGTGGATATGTGGGTTCAAAATGTGTATGACAAGCTAGGAACAAACACTCATTGCCCATAGGCTAGCTTAGACTTTACTTTCCATTGTTAATTATATTAAATAATTAATTTCTCTATTACTATTAGGAGTATCTTAGGGCTGAACAACATCAATTATCATATGCCTCACTTTGGACTAAACCATACATGACAAAGCTACCACTAGTTCAAGTGGAAAGATAATGAATTGCAATCAAGACATAATGATCTAGATGCACAACTAGTCCCATCCATGGAATCTAACTAGATTGTGTGTGAACACTTGGGATTCATATGGTTGGGCATAGGCGTACCTCGTCACTCATCAATGTCCTAAGTTGATGACTTTAAAAGCTCATCCTTGTTAAAAAATAAAGATGGAAGAACCTAACTTGTAAAGTCATAATTATCTAATCATATAAGCATTTAGGCATATCAAATTCAAATATGCATACTTTATATTCAATTTGTAGTAAATGTGCATAAGAACATATTTGGGCATTAGATATTAAGAGAAAATGTACAATCAACTTGTTCAACCAATTCTATTATATGATTGTGAAACTCTGGGATCTAGTATATCTACAACATAATGGAAACTTTTGGAATATGTCCAAAAGTNCCTAGTATATCTACAACATAATGGAAACTTTTGGAATATGTCCAAAAGTAAGTTTTATTATAGTTTTAGGTAAAGGTTCAAACTTTATATGATATTTTATTAGCAGAAGAAAATATGCTACCTATAGAAATTGTAACTCTTCAAAAATTTTGATAATTTTATAAAAGATACTTTCTTGGCTTGGCATCCACCTATCCATTGCGATTTATAAGGTCACTTAGGAAAAAGCATAGTTCAATGATAGGAAAAATTGGCTCCAAAAATGGAATGTTAAAGATCCAAATTTAAATTTGAGCCTTAATGATCTAAAATCAAGGATTAGACAAAAGGAATTAGATCACATGTGTAACAACCATGTTGCAAAAAACAATTTTATTTGTAGCTAATTTGAGGAGAATCCTTAACAAAAATACCTACTTATTTATTTGTTGCTATTTCCATACAAAGTAAGGTGGCAATCATACTTTCCCATGTGGGATCTCACTATTTATTGATTAAAATTGGGAGATAGATAAATCTTCAAAGAGAATAACACATTTGTAGATTTTTTATACATGCAATAGTGGAAGATGAAGAGCATATCTTTTTGAATTGCTATTAAACTTAAATATACTATTCAAGAAATATCTTTTCCACATTTGTTTGAGTTGGAGGTTTCAATTTTGGGTGATTTTCTTGGTAAGGTGTTCAAGACCCATCATGACCATATCAAATCCTTGTAATAAAAATTTTTTGTCATATAAACCCTTTGTGATCTCACTAGGATGTAATTAAGCATCTCCATTTCCACTACAAACATAAATTTAACACAAGTTAATTATAGAATGTGTGTAGAAATCATGGAATTAATATTAGATGTACTCATTCAAAATAACATTTTAAGTGAGGTATAAAAACAAGTGCAACAAATAAGGGATGTTAATGACATTTGGAAAACCTTTAAAATGAATTATGTATTGGTGGATGAAATAATAAATAAGTATCTAGTAAGCAAGTTTCATAGCTTAAAAGTGAAATTAAAAGAATAAACTTTGATCATAAAAATTAATGTTAATAAGTTAGAATTTAAAAATGAAGAAATTGATTTAAAAGAATTTAATATTATTCAAATAGTATTAGATGTATTACTAGAAGAATTTAAGATGATTGTTAAAGCATTCAGGTTACAAATATATAGCTCAATTATCCTATTCTTATAGAAAAATTGCAACTTCAAGACAGTAAAATGAAACAAGATGATAAGTCATAAGAGGAAGAGTTTTAAGAATGATAAATAGAAGAATCAAAAGTTTGAAAAGCAAAAGAATAATGATGGATCCTTTATTTGTAAGTAAAAGAACATAAGTACCAAGACTATTTCTTTAATTTGAAGAATTCTAGAAATGTTAAAGTACAACAAAGAATGAAATAGAGGAAATCATACAATAAGAAAAATAGAAAGTTAAAACTGAGTCTAAAATAAAACAAACTAATATATAGCTAGTGAATATATATTAATAGTTGATGATGTTTAATCTTCCTTTACTGAATTTTTAAAAAAAGTGACACATACAAGTTAGGTGATTGATTCTATATACATGACATATCATTGTAAACATAGAGGTAATTAAATCCATGATTCCATAAAAAATTAGGCAAATATAAAGGAATAGATAAGGCTAAAATAGAAATAAATTAGGTATTTGTGAAAATAAAATATATTTAATATGGATATGTGATTAAAGGACATAATCTATTTTTAGTTGTTGAACTAGTGAAATTTGGAAAGTGGGCATTGTTTAAGAAAAAAGAGTGATAATCATATTAATTGCTAGATTGTAGATTGGAAATTTAAGTACATGATAGTGAATACAAAGGAAAATAAAAATGTATTCCATCTTAAACCATTGACAGAACTAGTTTATTCTATGATGCATAATCAATCTTATAATAAATTGTGACATAAAAAATTTGTTCACTTAAGCATAAGTTACATGGAAAGGTTACCAGAGATAATAGTAGGATTACCTAAATTTGAAAAAAAAATCAATTTTACAAGTTATGTGTATTAGGAAAGGATATAGGATGACCATTTTCATGAACATTAACATGTTAACAATAAATCAATATTGCACCTAATGCAATTCGATATTGGAAGCTACAATGATGTAAAAACAAAATATGAGAATAAGTACTCTATTGATAGTTATAAATGAATTTCTTAAGAAAAATACATGTATATTTGTTAACAATTAAGAAGTCCAAACACCATTTGATAATAACTGTATGAGCAGTAGAGAAAACTTGGAGTACAAACACAAACAATGCTATATAGTATCATGGAAAGAAATGTGATTTAGGAATGAACTAGGAAACCACCAACCTTCTTGCTTATAATTCTTCTATCTTTAAAGATGTGATATCATTAGAATAGAACCCAAAAAGGTCCATATCAAG
>MNCI01014167.1:0-40750 GCA_015680685.1 Gnetum montanum
CCTTGTTGGGATTCTCATTGCTTCCGTTATGTCAAGCATACTTCAGGAGGTGAGTAGGGGTTCTTCATGATCATCTCATTCATGATGTCTATGATGTCTCTATTGTTCCCTACTTTCCCTTCTTTCATGTCCTTGTCCTCTCTCTCGACTCTCTCATCGAAGTCTCTTATTTTTCTTACTTTTATCCTCTCTGTTATGCTCTTGATGGCTATGCCCATAGGTGGAAGGAGAGGGTGAGTGATGAGATGAAGGGAAAGAAGAATGGGAACCATCGCCATGACGATGTTTCCTACCTTCCCATCGGCTACTACGGCCCCGATCGTGATGACAATCTAAGTGCCCATCCTTATTATGAGTTGTTGTTTCCTCTATGAATAGTTGGTGTTCACGGGGGTTAGAACCAATGTTATGTATTATTGATTATAGGTTTTGATACCCTACATCCTCACCATCATTAGGAGGGGGAACATCATTTGTTAGAGAACCCGTGATAATGGGCCCATCATCTCCAGGTTTAGTTAGGACGTGTGGGACCTCTTTTCCCTTCAACAATGTATGTTGGCTCTCCTACCTTGAGTCCCTAATATGTTGTAAAGTTGTGGGATGATAAAACCTTGTGTCAAAGTCTACCACAATGTATTCAGCATACAATTCTGCCATGCCAGTCTGTGCCAAAGCACGGAGAAGCATGTTAGGGACTGATCGATCTGGAGGTAACACTATGTTACCAAACAAATCTCTCCAATGCATATGTTCATCTTGATGGAGGATAAAAGTATAATCAGGTATATAATCATTAGGATGAGTATATGTCACTTTGTATTGTTGAGGAACCGGTTGATTTAGGTTATGTGTTTTTGATTGCTGACTATTCTTTGTATGATCCTTAGGTGATGTGCTCTTCTGAGAAGAAGACATGATGTCTTATAGGTGTGCTAATTACCATTATAAAATTTTTCTATTTTCATTAACCCGAAGTTTCGTTTAGACTCCCAATGGAGTAATATCGTATGTTCTATTTAGCGCACAAACACTTAGTCCCTGGCAACGGCGCCAATGATGAGTGGCGAGGTACCCCTACACTCAACCATATGAAATGAGCATAGCACACCCGATCCAGTCACACTCCGTAGACTAAATTCCTACACGCCACATGGAACACTTAAGGTTAATCATTCGTTGTCTTCCCAGACTTACTTGTAGTTGTTACGATGTATTTTTAAGTAAGTCTGAGGTATATGATTTTTATAGCTTTTTATGTTTTTCTCCTATGCTATCGAGGTGAAGGGTTAAGAAACTTATTGCTAACTCTAACTAATGACTAAGTCTAAATTACGTAGCATCAGCATCCGTTCCCACTTACCATACACACCCTGAACTGATGCAACCATGTCTATCAAATGCTAATCATTGCTGGGATCACCACGCGTAACACACGTGTTTGAAGTGGTCATACTGAGGCACTTAACTAGGAGGAAAGGGTTGAGAGAATCTAATCTAGCCTAAGTGTGATGAGCAGTTGATTCCTTGACTAACCGTACACATCTTGGTGTATGAATACCATTGGGATTACCAAGTGCATATCCTGGATATGCCACTAGGTTACCAAGTAGTCACACTTAGATGCTCATAATCAAGTCGTACTCATACCACATTGCAATGAGCAGCCGATTCCTTGATTATCCGTACACATCCTTAGATGCTCGTAATCAAGTTGTACTCATTTCGCATTCTAAGAAAAAGCAATAAACAACATTAAATAAAATCATATTCCATGCACTGCAAGGTTTATCCAGGAAGTTTGCCTTTATTGCTGTACACAACTTGTGTTCACGTACAATGTTGCTCGAATAAAGATCCATTCACTTTAGGACTCCTACTGCGGGCACATGGAAAATATTCTATCTCTAGTGTGATCAATCTACCAGAGTTTCCCTACTTCTAACCTAGGATGAGGAAATAAGGGAGATTTGCATCTGATTTATAGACTTGGCAGTAGACCACGATATTGTGGCCTATGCAAATCACGTCTCATCAAAGAGGATCCATGTAAACATGCAGAGATTGATTTTTAGGGCGTACTAAGTTTCTCTCGTCAAGAACCAATTTCCCTTGATCAATCATCCTTTAGATGTCATCTTTTAATGTCATGCAGTAATCCGTATCATGACCACATTGTTGATGGTAGTCACAGAACCTCTCCATTCTAAAATTCTTAGGAATTGGTGGCTCATTAGGCAAGGCCAAGGAGGGGTTCCTACAAAGTTCACAATACCGTTGATGTTTTTTGATTCCCTCCTCTGACATCTACTTGTGTGGGATATACCTTATTGCTAGTAATTGCTTCAGAAATTTTGAAGGTTTGACGAGTAGTGGGGTATACTTAGAGTGATCTTTAAGCTCAAAGTTTGGCTTAGGCGGTGTGGGTGCTTCAGAAGCAAATGTGGAGGGTTGAGGTGCGTTGCCTTGTTTGGGAATGGGGTTAGCTGCTGCTACAGCTGCCTTCTTGTTGTTTTTGTTGTTGTTGTTGGGCTTGGCTTCGTTCACCACAGCGGCCACCATGGCTATTGCAACCTTACCCTTGTCCTTCTTTGCAAATGTGTTCTTGTATGCAACATAAGTTGGATCTTTACTTGCCTCAGCCATGTCTTGTATGCTCTTAGTTTGGGCGAAAGCCTGACTAAGAGTCTAGGGAGTGAGGTAGTACAACTTGGACTTGATGAAGTCATTCACTGCACCCTTAAAGACTACCAACAAATGGGCCTCCGTGATGGGCTCGGGGATCTCATTAAGGACAGCACTCCACCACTGGATGAACTTCTGGACTAGCTCCATTTGATCTTTCTTCACACTCATTAATTGATCCAGTGTAACTTTTAGTCTCAAGTTGTACTTGAAACACATTACAAATTGGGTCAGGAGCTCCTCTAAGGTTGAGATGGAGGAGCATGGAAGCACACGGTACTAGTCTAGGGCTTTTCCCATCAGAGACATAGCAAAGATGCAAATGATTGTATGCGGCCATTATTATAGAAGAAGAGACTCAGATCTGAAAGTGACAAGATGGACGTTGGGATCATCCTCCCCATTGTATTTCGTGAAGTGGAAAAGTGGCATCATAGGGTGTAAAGTCAGTGTGGGGACTACCAGGCTGATGGGATCATCCTGATAGAAGTCCATGACTTGTACCATATTAGAACTAGTAGTCTTGAGGCATTTAATTTCCTTAGTAAGTGTCTAGATAAGCTGGAACACTTGATCCAAACCCGGGGATGATGTAGATGATTGGGGAGTTGCTCTATGGCGTGGCAAGGGAAACAATGTGACCCATAGGTGGTGCCATTGGGATGGCCCCTATGAAGGATGCTGCTTGTGCTATCCACCATCCAGTAGGTGGTGCTATTGGAGCAATAGCCGCTGATTGTGCTACCATGTAAGCCATTTGTGCGGCCAATGGGACAACCCATGGTCCCGCACTTGGTTGTACCGTCTACGGGACCTGGTAGGTTTGATGAAAAGCGTAGTGAGACATTTGCGACAGTTGTGGAACAAGAGGAGAGGAAAATGGGGTCCACCTTATGGATGAGCCTGGGCCCTCCGCTAATGGTGGGATAGGTGTAGACACAGGGATGGAGGTAGAAACTGCATGCCATTACAAGGTAGGTACAATCTGAACATATGGTAGAGTAGCCATGATGGATATGTGATATGCTGAGGAAACAGGTTGGGGAATAGTTTGCAGTGGGGTAGTGGCTAAGAATGAGATAGGGGAGTAGGCGTGTTGATACGTCGAGGGCATGGCATGGCTACCTGTTGCCAATGTAATCATGGGTTGCGATGGTGTGAACATGATCATAAAGGAAGCAGTCGTAGAGAGAGGGTTTGTCTAGAAAGATGGAGTAGGAGGGATAGTGATAGGGTTAGTTTGACCTCCACCCTCGGATTGGGAGTCTAGCTCCTCTTGCTCATCTTGGAACATCTCATCATGATGAGACGCTATGTCTCATGGCTCCTGAGGCCTAGTGACCACTACCAGCTGATCTATGAGCCACTGATGTATCTACATCAAAGGAATGGAAATGCTAAGAGTGGGAAGAAATTCCCTCCTATTATAGTAAGCGAACTCAAAGGCACGTTTGTCCTCGAGTTGTTGTGTATCTAAGGGTAGGTTCACCTAAACCTTAGCACAGAGGAAGCTATACTACTCGTATTGCTGAGCTAAGCCCTCAGGTCCTTGATTTTGAATCCTGAGAGATCAACATGGCCCCAGCACTGGGCTGGGCAGCTGCTCAGTACCTATGATGCCTTGAACCGAGAGGGGGACCTCAATGTTAGAGGTAGTAGCTATTGTGCTTAAGGAAATCATTTTTTGTAAAACTGAAAGGGCTTACAAACAAGAAAACAAAGAGGTCAAGCAGCTATAGGAGGCTTTCTATCCTGCAGGATTCCAGAGGAACTGTTGGAGTGATCGATCTGCATCACACGATGAGTAAACAACCGCAAAAGGGTATCACATTTACGCTTGTGCGTGACGGGGTATAGAACACAAGCAGGACTACCATGAAACATGGAAAAGGCACCAAAAGGCCCTTCTTCTAACACAAGAAAACTATAGCAACTGAAAATGATAGCAGCTAGAAACACCGAGAGGTTATCGGGTGAATAGTCTTAACCCCGAATCCATGTGAGGGCCATGCTGAATTAAAAACAAAAATGGGGCACCCTGAACAGTTTGGTCAATCAAATAGGGACTTAGTTGGTGTCACTAAACCTTTCATAAATGTGTAATGCAGAGGTGATGTTTGTAATGTAATATAAAAATTAATAAATGCAACGAAGTGAAAAATAATGTAAAATTCAAAAATAATGAGCAGGAATGTAATGTGAGCTAGAGTTAGAAAAATGCACCACCTCAAGACTGCAACTTTACTTTGTTGAAGTGGATACAATTGGTTGCATAAAACTAGGAAGCACAGAGATCCCAAAGGTAACTAGGAAATTCAAAGTGGGCCAATTATATTCTTGAACATGGACTCAAACACTAACAATGCAAAGTGCTACAAAGATAGTAGAAAAGAGCTAACAGAATGCCAAGTAAAATGCCAACTAGTTAGTTTTTCCAACTAAAATTTTTCCAACAACCCAAAAATTTGCCAACCCTTTGATCATTTCTCGGTGGGGTATTTATAGGGCCAAGAGCATGTGAGAAATGCGGTTTGGATGCAACATGTCTTGGACCTGCAAGATGCTAACGTGTTCGTGCTACATGAACATGCAAAGCTGATTGACAAGCCCGCCATGCTACAATCATGCTATCAAAATTGGAGATGCTGAAATCAAATATGCAAAAAATGCAAATGAAGAATGAGGCACACTAGAGTAGCATAGCTTCCTGCTATGTTGTGCTACACTATGTAGCATAGCACAGCGTAGCCACCAATTTGAAAAAGAAATTTTTGTTGACCTTTGAATTGTTCTCTCTTGGTTTTGCATCTTTGCTATGCTATGCTATGTTATGTAGCATAGCATAGCGTAGCATAGTGTAGTAGGAGGCTTCATCTGCAACTTATGTTAAAGTTGTAAATGTTTTCTTAAAGCTTGATTATGCTAACAATTACAAATTTGGCCTTCTATGAAGAAAGATCTATGAACTTGCTAAACTTGTACTTTGAGAGGCTTATTTCTGCTCTTGAATCATCACTACGCATGCAATGCTATGTAGCATAGAACAACGTAGTAGCCAATGTATCCTGCTTTCTGTTCAATCCACCACTTTCTGATAAAAAGTTTTGCTAAGGACTTGGAAGTTGAACAAGGCAACTAGTTTTGAAGGCCAAAGTGCCTGTCGAGCACAATTGGAATCACTAGGTAAGCTAGGCCTTTCTGTCTTACCTTTGCTATGCTACATAGCATAGCATAGCATAGCACTTTATTCTGCAACAATTTGGTTGCCTGAGAAACTATCTTCTAAGGCCTACTATGCTACATAGCGTAGTGTAGCGTAGCAAACTTTCTCACTAGAAAACTTGCTGTTTCGCACATCCTAAGCACCACCAACAAATCCTAGCATGTTTTCTGAGTAAACTATCAACCAGATGAATTACCCAAGTGGGTAGGCTAGAGAGTCTATCAGGCCTATCAACACTGGGAGTGGAAAATTTTCTGAACTGGATAGTCCAAACTTAGAGCATCTATTTCTTGTCAAACCATCATGAGGCTACACTTGTGGAAATTTTTACCTCATTTCCAGAACCCTGGCAAAGCAAGAGTTCCTTGAAATTTTTTGGGGTGTTTTAGTAATGCCCCTATAACATTTCAATGCTTAGTCCTTAGTATCTTTCAATAGTAGATTGACAATGGTGTTGAAGTCTTCATGGATGACTTTTCTACCTATGGAGCTACATTTGAGCAAGCCTTGGACCACTTGGAGCAGGTATTAAAGAGATGTGTTGAAACAAACTTGCAACTCAACTAGCAAAAGAGCCATCTCATGATCCAAAAAGGCATTGTGTTAGGGCACTGAATTTCCCAAAAAGGGATTGAGGTAGATCCAGAAAAGATAAGGGTCATCCAAAGGATAACACATCAACCAAAGACCGTTAAAGATGCTTGGTCATTCCTTGGACACACTGGCTACTACCGACGATTCGTAGAGAATTTCTTTAAGATCACAAAATTTATGGTAGAGCTTACAAAGAAGGTTGCACCTTTCATCTAAACTAAGGAATGTAAACATGCATTCCATCAATTAAAAGAGAAACTCATCAAAACACCAATCCTACAAGCACCAGATTAGTCCAAACCCTTCCACATCATGATGGATGCTTCTAACTATGCCTTTGGAGCAATGCTCATGTAGATGGATAATAAGAAACATCCATACTATATCCACTACATGATCTAAAGCATTGTGGGAGCACAATTAAATTACACCACCATGGAGAATAAACTAATGAAAGTGGTGTATGCTCTTGAAAAGTTTAGGCACTATGTGCTTGGTTACAAAGTATTTGTGTACATGAGCCATAGTGCAATCTACTTCCTCATGAACAAGTCGATGATGAGTCCTCATGTCATACAGTGGCTCATCATCTTGTAAGAATTTGATCTCATAATGGTAGATAGAAAAGGGACCAAGAATGTGGTTGCTAACCACCTCTCTCACTTAAGATGGGATAATAAAGAGGAGGAGAGCCTACTCTCTGATCAATTTCCAAACGAACTCCTCTTTATAGAAGCAATAAGTGAACAAACACCCATAGAAACAACATGGTACAATGAAATCCTCACCTATCTTCTCACTCAAGAGATGCCACAAGATTTGGATTTTAGAAAGAAGCAACAATTTCTTCATAAAGTTAAATATTTCATCAAAATTAGTGGACACCTTTACAAGGTGTCTGCTAATGGCCTAATTTGTTAGTGTCTCCTTGATGAAGATCAATTGTGCACTCTCCAAGATGCTCACAAAGGATGTTGCATAGGCCACTATGCAAGGAGATGCATAACCATAAAATCTTGATGGTAGGATAGTATTGGCCTACAATCTTTAGGAATTCCCCCTAGCTTGTCAAGTCTTGTAAACATTATCAATGAGATGAGGTGATGATAGCTCACATGCAAGGTCCTAAACAGTGGATTCAACCACTGGAACCTTTTGACATATGGGACGTTGACTTCATGGGTCCCATCACATCCATGTTCAATGAAAAGGCATATATTATAGTAGTAGTTGACTACTGCACAAAATAAATAGAAGCAATAGCTATTACAAATTGTATATCATCCACTGCTACAAGATTCATACAACAAAATATTGTAAATAGGTTTGGGGTGCCACATTCACTAATTTTTGACAATGGAACTCATTTCATAGGTGCCACTTTTACAAAATTAATGCAATTCTTAGGGGTTGAATATGAATTAACAACACCCTATCACCCCCCAATCCAATGGTCAAGTAGAGGTAACCAACCGAGAGATTACAAAAATACTAACGTGAACCATTAGTAAATATAGAAAGGATTGGAGTACAAAGCTTAACAATGCTCTCTGTGCTTATTGATCAACTTGAAAACTTTTTATTGGCTATTCTCCCTATGAGTTAATGTACAAGAAACTTCTAATGCTCCTGATTTAGTTTGAGCTTTGTATACACTCAACAGCCTATGATCTAAATCTTCAACTAAGTCTAGCATAGAAAGAAAGATTGATCAACCTAAATGTGTTAGATGAAAACTAATTAGTCGTCCTATCCTTGAATGAGGTGAACAAGGAATTCAACAAGCAATGTCATGACCTTAGAATCAAGAAAGTAAAACTTCAACTAGGAGATAAGGTTCTCTATTGGAACCCCACACATGTACCCCAAAAGGAAAAATTTCAAACATTATAGAAGGGACCTTATATAATTGATTAAACCTTTCCCTCTAGGGCCATGTTGATCTACAAGCTTAAAAGCCAAAATAAAAAGTAGTTGGTCAACATCCAATAAGTAAAGCCTTTCCTTGAATCAAGACCAACTAGTGCAACTATCACCTCAAGGGATGGACAACCACGTTCCATTTTTCAGATATCCTTCTTCTAACTTAGTCATGGGAGATATGGCCATCAGTGCTAAACATCAATATGACTTCTCAATTTTTGTACTTTTTTATTTTTCAGATTTTTGATTTTACAAGTTATTTATTTTACAAATTTTTGGATTTTCAAAATTCTTTCTAATTTTACACCATTGTTAGTACTTTTGAATCTTTCTTGATTACTTTACACTTTCTTATATATTTTACTTTGTTTTGTTTTGTTCAAATGTGATATTTCCTTATTTTTTCTAATAAAATTACTTTATTATCATAGGACACATTGTTGTTATTGCTGAGTACTAATAATGGTTTGTGCTTAATGTTGTGATTGTCAATGTTTGGTTTCTATTTTTTAATTCTAATGTCTGATGACTTTGACATGGTTTATTTTTCACGGAACAGGTAGTGATTCCACATCATCCACCCATCCAATGAACTTTATGGTTTTCCTTATTCTGGGAATTTGAGGTCCCTTCCATTAAAGAAATTTTTAATCAATTGGTGACACTAGTAGTTCCATCATTAGGAGGGATTCAAAGGTTTGAAAAAGGTGTAACTTCAAGGGGACTCAATACTCTTTGTACCCTTCTACTTGCTTTAGTGCTTGAGTGTTTTTTCATGAACTTCTTACCATTCCATACCACCCACTAATAAGAAGTTAAATAAGTCTTTGCATGGTGTGGTTTTCATCCAAAAAAATGATGGAAATTCAAGGCACACCCCTTAGATATAAATAATTCCTTTCATGGTGTGGTTCCCATTTCAAAAAAAACCATGGGAATTTGAAGCACACCCCTTAGACAAATAAATGAACTACAAGCACTAGTTATGGGACTCGAACGGCATGCACCTATGCCTAAAGGTCCCCTGTAACTAAGGCCCTCTCTCTCTTACTTTCTACTTTTCTTTCTTCTTGTTAAGAAATGGTGGTGGTTTTTTGGAAGTACTCTTGTGTCTCAAATGAGTGGATCGGTATTAGAGTGGTGATGTGAAGTCACTAAAAGTGTTTGGTTTTGGTTTGAACTAAGGATGGATCTTCTTAGGTCATTTTAACCACAAATTCCACAAGGGACTTCTTATGACCTTAATTTGAAACTCCATTCCACCTTCTCTATCATCCATCCATACTACCATAACTCACCTCACTGCCATGTTCTATGTTATGCTTTATGTCTTGGTCTAATGTGTTTGGATTCTTGAGTAGATTCTTTTTGGTTGGTCCTTAACTTTTTATGATCATTAATTGATTGTGGGGCTAATGAACTCTTCAGTTGAGGTTATGCAAGGACAAAAAGGTCATGAGCCTACTATGGGGAAGACCCACATACATAGCTCTTGGTTTGGTTAGTTAACGTTCCTTACCTTTAAAATTGCAACAATCCTATCTTTTGCATATTCCATTGGGTATTCCACTCAGTGCTCCTTAACCTTTTATTTCATTCATCCCCCAAATTAATTTTTCTTCATTTTTCCAAATTTATAAGCTTCAACATCCTCTTCTCATGTTTTTATACTGTTCTTGGCATTTTAAGATTTCATTTGATACCAATTTCACTCAAAACTCCTATTTTTCTAGTTTGACTAAAGTCAATGGTGGTCAATAGCTACGTTGATGTAGCCAACCACATTGCTGAGGCCCCATCAACGAGGCCTCATTAATGCAACACAAAAATCCTATATATACTGCTAAACACTTTGTAATTTTTTGTCATTTTCTTATAACACATGGGGAGTTTTTGTAATTTTTCAGAGCTCAAAACCTTCTAGGGCCCATAACTTCCCAATCATTTGTCCAAATCACTTTTTGTTTCAAGCTTGCACTTATTGAAGTTAAAATCTTTATCGTGAGGGCCACAAACCTTAAGGTTTCTAATGAAAATTTTTGAAACTTTTTTTAACTCCCCAAAAGGATTAATAACCTTAACAACATATAAACATCAACCTTTTCGATAGTTAACCCTTCCAACACCCTCCAAAATTATTTATTAATGATAACACATAAATAAATATTAATTGAAATAATTAAATCTACCATAATCAAAACTTAGCCAAGTGTAACTATCCTTAAGAGATAAAGGTATCCTAATTGCTTTAAGTTACACAATGATTGCTAACCCATGGTCTCATTATGATTAGAGATGACACCAAAATAGAAATTTCCATAGGAAGGTGAACCCTCTCAACCATGGGAGAAGTGGCCCAAAGCTAGAAGGGGCCAACAAGAACAAGCCCAAGAACTGCCAAAAGCAACCCATGCAATGGGACCTCTTCATGAGGAGCATAAAGTGGAATCTATCTAAAAAATTCTAGAAGAAGTGTCGACTGAACAATCACAGTGAGGAGAAGTGCCTGGACCCATGCCAAGGCTTGAGGTCACTTTGACTCAAGCCTATCTTGACATCATCAGGTCCTGAGAGACCCAACAATTAATTCTTCAAGAGATCAACTTTAGGACATTCCTTAAGAAGTCTCCATTGGATGTCAAGACTCAGTTGCAAACCTCTCCCATGTGGCTAGTAATCACATACAGTGGGGAATGGTACATGGAAGAGAAATATCTCTTTTGGAGTAATAGAAGGTTGGGGTCTGTTATAAAAATCAAGGACATTCAAGTGTCTTACTCGGTAGAAGCTATTGCACAGGCACTTCGATTACCTAACACTGGAACATAGCTAGTAGAACTATCCATGAAAGGCAATCTTGAGGCAAGAGGGAGTGGACCTAGTGATGCTATGAGGTTTATTGTAAGGTGTATGATGTGCTCACACCAATGAAGCAAATTTATTTCAAAATCACAGCCTACCATCTCAATCCAACATGGAGGCCAAGCAAGGTGACTACCTTCTCTACCTAAGCATGCATTATTAATGAGTGGAAAGGTACCCCTATGCCCAACCATATGAATCATAAGCATTCAAATGCAATCTTGTTGAATTCCACAAACTATAATTACTAAGTACACTAGATCTAAATAGTGCATGCATGTTGTTTATTCATTGTCTTCCCAGCCCACTTGTGGAATGCAATTCTATGGTTAAGTGTGACTAAGGCATATGATTTTTATTATTTTGTATTTTTATGGAATTAGTCACCTAGAACAAGAATAAAAGTAAGAGTGATTAATTGCTAAGTAAACTATAGTCTAATCTAGCCTAGCATAAGTAACCGTTCCCACTTCCTGGACACATCCTGAACTTCATGCGAACACTAATAGGTTGTTAAACGCTAATCATTTCTGAGCTACCAACTGTCACATGTATGCTCAAAGGGGGTCATGCTTTTGTATCTTAATAAGTTTCTTTATTAATCAAAATTAATTACTACATAAATAACATTAAATTTAAATTGCATGAAATATAAATGCATAAGAAAGAAAGTCTCAAGTGTTGCAAGGAATGGATCAAAGAGCTCATCTTTATTGTCAACATAATGGTCTGCTCAAGTACATCAATTCTTGAATAAAGATCCATTCACACTTAGACCTCCTACTATGGGCACTTGGAAAATATTCTAACTTTCAAATAGACAAACTACAGGAGTTTCGCTACTTGACTACGAAAAACTTACCCCCAATTATGCACCTAGGCCTTGTATTTATAAACCTAGGAGTAACCCTGTGATATCGAATGTATGATATTGCATCTTGGACTACAATATCGTGTACCTAATATTGTGGCCACCCTAATATCAGAGTGATGAAAAACACAATTTATCATATCCCCATGACTGAATGAAAACTTGTCCTCTAGTATAGAAGAAGAGGAATAAGTCCTTTACAAAATATATTAGGGGGTGTGGACTTATTTGATTGACATGCAGAGGGACATAGAGAAAACAGAAAAATAAAAAAGTGCTTGAGCATACAATATTACAATTGTGTACAAAATTGAATATTTGTGATAATAGGAAAGAACACCAACAGATCCAAAGCACATCCAACCCCTCTTGGAAACAGAATAATGAGGGAGAGGTAGAAGAGATCCAATGGTCAGGAACAATCTCTTGCAAGTGATATGATTACATCCTCCTTGGTAATAACAGTCTCGTTTCCTATCCACACTTCCCACTACAATCACAACAAAACCAAGGATTAGTATATATAGTGCAATAGATAATGGTTGAGTACTTTTTCTCGTCAGTGATTTTATTAGCTAGGTTGTGATTGTGATAGATTAGTTTCTTGATGTTGTTAGTGGAAATAATAATGAATGGATTAAATGAAGAAATCCATACAATTCAAAAAAAGCTTAACACAAGGAATACTAGAAAGAGATTATTCACAACAATAAAAAGGAGTTCATTACAAATAGTTGTGAAGGTGCATACAATTGGATGACATGAATGGTGTAAATGAAAAGAATTTGATTATAACAATGTCTAAAGGTAAAGAACTTAACTTAACCAAACCAAAATATATGCAAGTGGGTCCTCCCCAAAGTAGGCAAAAGCCTTTTATGCCCTTGCATAACTTCAAACCAACTTGACACATCAAACTAGAACATTAAATCAAGACATGAAACTGGTAGTGAGGTGAGGTATGAAAAGCATAGATGGATGACAGAGAGAGTAGAATGGAGTTCCTAATTAAGGTCACAAGTAGTCCCTTATGGAGTTTGTGATTAATTGACTTGGTAGGATCCTTCCTCAGTCTAGATCAAAAGCAACCTTTCAATAACTTCGCATCAACAGTCTAAGGCTAGTCCATCCCCTTAGATACAAGAATGCTTCCACAAAATAACCACCATTCCAAATTGGAGTGAAGGTAGGAAGTGAGAAAGGGCCTTAGTTAGAGGAGACAAGACAAGTCTCATAACCAGTGCTTGTAGCCCTTTTATTTGGTCTAAGGGGTGTACTTTGAATTTCCATATTTTTTTTTGAATGGGAGCCACACCATGCAAAGACTCATGCATTCTTGTATTTATTTTGTTCAAGGGGCATGCTTTGAATCCTCATCTCTTTTTTTTTTCCTTTTTTTCTTTTTTTTTCTTTTTTTTCTTTTTTTTTGTGATGAGGACCACACCATGAAAGGACTTATTTGACTTCCTATTATGAAATAACACAAAATGGTGGGAAGCTTACGAGAACACTCTTGCACATAGGAAAATAAAAAACACAAAGAATACCGCATCCCTTTGAAGCCACACCCTATCCAAACCTTTGATTCCTTTCCAATTTCGAAAACTACACGTCACCAATTTATTAAAGTTGCATCAATGAAGAAGAGACTACATGCTTCCAAAACAAGGAAAACCATAGAGTATGTGGATGGGTGGATGATGTGGACTCACTACTGATTACAAGAAAAGAAACCACGTCTCAGTTGTCAATAACAACATTCAAAGTCAAAAACTAGACATCAACAATCAAATTACAAATGAAGCATACAACCATCAAGTAGTGCATTACCATTGTACCTACTACCTTATTAGTAGAAAAGTAGAGAAACACATAAAACATAAGCAAACATAACCATAAAAGAAACTAAAAGAATAGACAATAGATATTGAATATATTAACATTAGTGTAAAACAAAAACTAAGAAAAGACCAATAACCTTAAAAATACAAATATGTAAAATAAAGATGTAAAACAAAGAAGATGAAAACAAAAAGTTGTAAAAAAAATGTGTAAAAAAAAAAGTTCAAAAACTGAGGAGCCACCTAAGGTATTAGTATGGATGGCCATCTCCCCCACGACTAAGTTGGAAGGAAGAGATCTGAAAGATTGAGCATGGTTGTCCATCTGATGAGGTGTTTTTTTCATTGGTTGGCTTGGGATCATGGAAAAGTTTTATTTGTTGAATGTTGACTAGTTGTTATTTGTCTAGGCTATCAGGTTTGTAGATGATCATGGCCCTAAATAGAAAAGTCTCATCTATGATGTAAGGTCCTTTTCACAATGTTTGAAATTTGGTTCATTGGTGTACATGTGCAGGATTCCAATAGAAAACCTTGTCTCCTGGTTGAAACTTGACTTTTCTTATTTTGAGGTCATGGCCTTTCTTGTTGAATGCCTTATGCATTTTTTGGATAATTGGTGAAACACCCCAAAAAATGTGAGGTCATTCTCACTTCACCATCCATTGCAGTTCGCACAGTGCTACGACAGTTCTTCGGGAGAAGAACGCTCTGAATTTAGGTCGGCCAGTTCAGAAAATTTTCTACTTTGGATAAGAATAGGCTCTATTGATCATCCTACCTATCCACCTAAGTAGTCTACCCAGTCGATAGCCTACTTAGAAATGATACGCAGAGTTGGCAGCAGCATTCAGGATGTGCGAAAAAGTTTGGCAAGTTTTCTAAGTTACGAAGTCTGCTACACTACACTACGCCTCGCTATGTAGCATGGCAAGCTTTAGAAAACATTTGCAGAATGAAGTGCCACGCTACGCTACGCTACGTAGCATAGCATAGCATGGCACCAGTAATACAACTAGTTCTCTCGCCCAACTTCAAATTCTTCAACAATATCCCTTTCCGTTAGGAAGCGGTAGACCATGTCTACTGCTACGCTACGCTGAGCTACATGGTGCAGCGAGGCGTAGCAATCCTACAGAAGAGACAGAAGGAAACTCAAAGGGCAGGACCAGCAAGTTTGCAAGTTCTATAGTGCAGAAAGAAAAGTTCATAGATTGGCAAAGTTTTTGCGACTAAGGCCAATCGCTATGCTATGCTACGCTACATAGCGTAGCAAGCATGTAGCACACATGTGGCAAAACACAAGACAACATGCTACACTATGTCGAGCATGCTATGCTACGAAGCATAGCAAAGCATGTGGGTGATTGCCAACATCAATGCACTTCATCTAATTGAACTGTTGGCACACGTCTCCAAATGCTAACGATGCAATTACAGCATGGCAGGCTCATAGTTGCAACATGGCAAACTCACAGTCACAACGGTCATGCATGTCCAACGCTCATGCTGGCACATGTAGCACAAGCAAGTCAACATGGGCCCAGGGCACGTGGTGTCTAAACTACCTCTTTCGCATGCCCTTGGTCCTATAAATACCCCAATGAGTAGCACTCAAAGGGTTTGAATTTTTTCTGATTTTTTCAACTTTCCCTCTCTCTCTGGCACTCAAGCTCTCTTCCTGGCACATGGTAACATCGAGCATTGTAAGCCTTCTATTTGACACTACAAACAGTTAGCATTCTTAGTTGACATTTTATTTTGTTGCCCTTCTACCACCTTGGTAGAACCCCTGCATGGTCAGCTCCTGAGTTCACTCCCAAGCGCACAGTCGTCCTCATCCTACACATCTTGGTTACTCTCGGGATCTCTACACTCCACAATGTTATGCAACCGACCGTATCCATCTTGACAGGGCAGACTTGTAACTCTGGAGTGGTGCATTTTTCTAACTGCATTTTACTTTGTTTATTGCTTACTACTGCATTTTACATTATTTTCTGCCTTACTTACACTTAAGCATTACTTCGCATTTTCATTTTATTTTTAAATTGTATGTTGAAAAAGGCTATATAGACACCAATTAAATCCTTGTCTGATCGACCAAACTGTTCAGGGCACCTCGTATCCACACACACCTAGCACGGCCCTCCTACGGATACAAGGTCGAGACTGTTGCACCTGTCGACCCCTCGGTATTTTCCAACCGCCGATATTTTTGGTCGCTATAGTTTTCTGGCACTAGAAGGAGGGCCTTTTGGTGCCTTTTCTGCATGTCACAGTAGTTTTGAAAGCCTTCTGCACCCTGATACACATAAGTGTAAATGTGACACCCTCTTGCGGTTGTTTACACTTTGTGCGGTGCAAATCGGTCATCTCAATGGTTCCTTGGGAGCCCTACAAAACACAAGGCCTCCAATTTCTACTTAACTAGCCTATCTTACAGTAGTCTTGCATGCACTCTATACCTCATTGTGCATTAACATATCATGTGGTATAGATCAGTCGCTTCGACGGTTCCTCTAGAGCCCTACGAGACATAAAGTCTTTTTGTTCGCTAGTTAACTTGCCCATCCTACAGTAGTCTTGCATGCGCTCTATACCTCATTGCACATTAACGTATCGTGTGGTATAGATCGGTCACTTCAATAGTTTCCCCCGAGCCCTGCGAGACATAAAGCCTTGATCGCCAGTTGATTTTCCTATCTTACAATTGTCTTGCACGTGCTCTATACCCTATCGTGCACTGGCGTAAACGTGACACCCTTTTGTGGTTGTTTACACTTTGTTGTGCAGATTGGTCGCCTTGACGATTCCTTGGAAATCCGACAAGACGTAAAGCCTTCTTTTTGTTGCTTTTCAGTCTCTTCATTCTTTTTACACTCTTTTGCAAAACCATTCAGCTTGCAATGGCTTTTTCAACTACCACTACTAATGCCTTCAATGTGGAAGTTCCCTTCAACGTTGAAGTTCCCATCACAGTTCAAGGCACCACTGGTGCCAAACAACCATTGAACCCGATGCTGGAAACACGTTAATCCCTTAGAATCCAAAATCGGGGACTTGAGGGATTAGCCCAGCAACATGAGCGTTACAATTTCCTCTATGCAAAGGTGCAGGTCAATCTACCCCTGAATGTACACGAACTCGAGGACAAACGTAGCTTCAAGTTCACTTATTGCAATGGAAAGGAATTCGTTCCCACTCCCCGTGTTTCTTTACCTTTAACACAAGTGTATCAACGGCTGTTAGACCAACTAATCTAAATGGCTAGGCTTAGGGAGCAACAAGATACAGTGTCCAACCAACATGATACTTTCCTAAATAGACAGGAGAAACTTGATTCCCAATCAGACGAGGGAGGTCCAACCGACCCCATTCCTGTCCCTCCTACCCAGTCCTTTTGGGCCAAGCCGTTGTTTGTTACCACTCCCTTTGTAATCATGCCTATGCTTCGGCAACCTGCGATTACAACTGCTATGGGTAGCCACACCAATCCTGTGGCATTTCAATGCCCGCTCTCGCTTGTTTTGCATGTCTTGTTTGCAGCTACTACTCCTGTACAAACTATCCAGTAGTCTATTCTTGTAGCACATCATATGCCAAACATGGCTACCCTACCACATGTGCATACTGTACCTACTTCACAATTGTACGGGACTTTTGTTTCTATTCCTACATTTATGTTTGTTCCACCCACTATGGCGAACCCCAGCCCATCCACATGGTGGGCCCAATTTACTTCTTTGCCTACCCCATAACCATTACACTAAGCCTCGTAGTTGGTACAACCTAACACGGGGCTATGGTCTATGCTACCGGTGACACAAGTGGTCTATCTGGCAACCAAACCTGCGGTTTCTACCTTAAGAACACCACCTGCTGGGTGGTGGACAACACAAGTAGCATCGCTCGTGGGGGTTGTCCCAACGGTACCACCGATGGGTCACACCGCCACCCCCAAAATACCACAAGCAGGAGTTGCCTCCGCAGTTCCCAAACCACCTACAACATCGCTAGGTCTGGACCAAGCATTCTAGCTCATCCAGACCCTCATTGATGAAGTAAAATGCCTCAAAGCTGCCAGTTCTGACATGGTACAAGTCATGGACTTTTACCAGAATGACCCTATCAGCCCTGCAATTACCACCTTGACACTACCCCCAGGGATGTCACTCCCACACTTCACGAAATACAATGGGAAGGGAGACCCCAACGCACATCTTATCACCTTCAGGTCCAAGTCTTTGCTACTGTAGCAATAGCCACACATGATTATTCGTATCTTTGCCATGTCCTTAGCTGGGAAAGCCCTGGATTGGTACCATGCATTGCCACGCTCATCCATTTCAACTCTGGAAGAGCTATTGACCCAGTTCATGACACACTTCAAGTACAACTTGAACCCAGAAACCATACTGGATCAGTTGATGAGTGTGAAATAAGACCCCCTAGAACCAGTCCAAAAGTTCATCCAACGTTGGAGCGCAACCCTGAACGAGATCCGTGAGCCCATCATGGAGGCACACTTGTTGGCTGTCTTTAAGGGTGTAGTGAATGACTTTATCAAGTCCAAACTGTACTACCTTGTTTAATGCTTTCCTCCTCTTCTATTCTTCCCAGAAGATGAATTTCCCAAGGAGGAGCGACTTCGGATCCAGGTTCAGACCCTTGTTGGTAGAGTGATGCAGGCTACGTGGTCATGTCGACCTTCATCTTTGGTTGTGAAGGCATAGATGTAGGGAGTAAAGATGTAGGCTCGGGGGTACCTTGGATGGTACTTCCCTTCAACATCTCACCCACACACAGCTATGCATCTGCCATGAAGGAACAAAACCTTCTTCAACTACCTCAACACCTCCGACACATCTTTCGCGACACTGCTATGTCAGAAGCAAGATGATGGTTCTGAGATACCAGTGTACTACTTAATTCATGTACTAATAGTGCACGAGGGGAAATACAACGATGTGGAGAGGAATTGCCTTGCCTTAGTGTTCGCACTAAAAAAGTGGAGGCATTACCTATTTCGTAGTACAACCAACATCATTTGCAAAAGCAATATACTTTGGGCTATCACTAACAAACTATATGAAAGTAGCAAGATAGCCCATTGGAAGGCAATAACCATGAAGTTTGATTTATACTATGTAAGTCAATTGTCGACGAAGGGTCAAGCCATAGTGATCCAACTCACAGCCTCGTCAGTCAATGACCAGGCCATCATAGACCCCAAATTCCTGGACGAGCACGTTAGCAATATTGATGTTGTCCCATCATATTTCGAAGCCACTTTGCACTTTGACGATGCATCAACTACGTGAGGGGGTAGCGTTGCTACCGTCATTACATTTCCCTCTGGGGAAATCCACCCATCTGCTTATCATTTTACATTCCCTTGCACCAACAATGTGGCAGAGTATGAGGGTTTACTCAGAGGTCTCTTAATTGCCCGAGTGCTACATATACAACACCCAGCAATCTAGGGAGATTCACAATTAGTTGTGAATCAAATCACTGAGGTCTACGCCTATAAAGCTATGCACCTACAACCCTACTGCGACTTGGAAAAAACCCTGCTTAAGCAATTTACAACCACAAATGTGCAACACATGCCGCGTAACGAGAACACCGTGGTAGATGCCTTAGCTACCCTTGCATTAAACATTCCATCACATTCCTTTGCAAACCTGCCAACCTCGATTATCGAGTGCACAGAGCCTATCACTCAAATGGAAGACGTGGCCTCTGTCAATGCTACGGATACCCAGGAGTGGTATGCCAACATTAAAATTTACCTACAGCATGGCAAACCCCTAGGTGGATTGACATCTAACCAAAAAGATGCAATCCATAAGTGTGCCCGGCAATACATGCTCATGGGAAATGATGCCTTGTGCCGACATTCCTACGACGGGATATTGCTAGCATGTGTGGGTGGAGAGTAGGCATAGAAGGTAGTTAAGGAAGTCCATGAGGGGCTATGCAGTGGACACATAGCACCTAGGGCCATGGCTACGAAAATCAGGTGCCTAGGGTACTACTAGCCCCACATGGAGCATGACTACCTGTCAAAAGCCAAGACGTGCGACACATGCCAGAGATATGCAAATCTCATACACGTAGCACCTATAGACCTGTACCTGATGCAAATCACGTGGCCCTTTCAATGATGAGGACTAGACCTCATAGGGCCGATCACGCCTAAGTCCTCCACAGGGCATAGTTTCATTATCACTGCCACTAAGTACTTTACCAAGTGGGTGGAAGCTATCCCCCTGAGGAAGAAGATGTCTCAGCAAATCTGCCATTTCATCTTAGACAACATCGTAACAAGGTTTGGGCTTCCAATGACCATTGTGACCAACAATGGACCACAATTCAACAGTATGGAAACCCAAACCTTCTGCAACAATCTATACATTAAATAATCATTCTCGTCCCCCTATTATTTGTAGGAAAACAGGTAGGTGAAGGCTACAAATAAGCCCATCATCAACTTGCTGAGGCAGATGCTCAACAACAGTAAGAGACAATGGCACGAGAAAATCCTCTACGTCCTATGGGCCTACCAAATGACATGCAAGACCACAACAAGTAAGAATCCTTATAGCCTTGTTTACAGATCTGAAGCTGTGCTACCTCTTGAGTTGTAGGTACCATCACTCTGAATGATCCTATCCGACATCGTGAGCAAAGCCCAGAACAATGAGTCATGGATCATCAACCTCGACTCAATAAAGGAGGAGCACGCACAGACGCTAAGATGCATCGAGCACTACTAGAGCAAGCAACAACAAAATCACCATGCAAACCCACATCAACGGCTAGTGCAGAAGGGAGACCTCATCCTCAAGGCCATTCATGAGCATGTGAGAAAATTCTCAGCCAACTGGGAAGGTCCTTAAATGGTCAATAAAGCCTTTAGGAATGAAGCCTTCAAGCTAGTGGACATGGACAGCAATGAGCTTGCCAACCCGGTGAATCACTCGTACCTCAAGCCGTACTACATCTGAAGCATAGCGGCATCAAGCACCATTCACTACGATGATAAACTAGCAACAGCACTGAGCAGCATCTACAATGATGTTAAACTAGCGGCAACAAGCATCGTCCTCAATGACATTAAACTAGCGGCATCGAGCACCATCTGCTATGACGTTAAACTGGCAACGTCTGCTACGATGTTAAACTGGCATGTATGGTCTTTCGGGACCTTAAACCAGCACAATGGTCTGCTGGGACCTTAAACTAGCACATGGTCTACCAAGACCTTAAACTGGGTTCGCGTTGCATCCCTAGCATGCATCAGCACCAAATACACATCGAACAAGTCGGCGTGATGCCAACACGTAGGTGGGTCATCACAGCTCCAGAACGTAGTTCATGATGCAATGGGAATCTGGTCTAGAACAAATGCAACGCCACCATCCTTGGCATCATGGTGATCCTTCGGAGATGTCGTATGACATCACACTGGCCCTCCAGACCTACCGCCACCACGGCCCCTTGCCGTGACAATAGCTCCTCAACTAGTACCTGTAGCTAGAGTTCTGGCAGTATTGTGGGCCAGCCACAATATTTTTATCCTCCAGCCCCCTTCTAGTAACCTCTGGCTATGTGGTAACTGATCCCATAGCTAAACTAGGAATGCATGCCCCTGGTAGGGATTCTAGTGCATCTACACTCACAGTGGTGCCTCCAAGGCCAATTCCTCCATGCCAATGTTGCCAAGGCTGCTGCTGGCCTTTCTACTTTGGACATTGTACACCAAAAACAATGTTCAATAGCTTTAATAATGCTAGCAGCGAGCAAGACCTTTACCTATGAGGGCATGTCTTGCGACAACAGCAAATGCTATAGGGCCGTGAAGTGAGTGCCTTGACTAGCCTGACTACTACAAAGTGCAAACCCCCATGGTGTGTGTAATGCAGCTCACTGCCTAGGAAACACTAGTGCAAGTTCCATGACATGCATAACATAGCTCGCTGCATGGAACACATCTGTAGGGAGGTTGAAACCCTCCACGGATGTAATGCAACTCATCCTGGGAAAGACACCTATTCTACAGGAGGTTGGAGGTCAGCTAAAGTAAAGGTGAAAATGCATATGACTCCCTCTTGAGCACTCTGACAAGGGATTCAGCTAAACCTCACCCTTTCCCTTCTCCTATACATCCTTCCTCCCTGCTTCACCTATTCACTCCAATGCAACACTCTCAAGTGCAGTTAACCGACGTCTCGACACTCATCGAGTGACAACCTTAGCATTTTACCTACTACGGTGTTTCGTATTCTTTGTTGACGTATATCAAGCATGTTCTCCATACGTCGAAAAAGAGGGGCCAATGAAACACCCCAAAAAATGTGAGGTCATTCTTGCATCACCAGGCATTATAGTTCACGCAACGCTATGGCAGTTCTTCAAGAGAAGAATACTCTGAATTCAAGCTGACTAGTTCTGTAAATTTTCTACTTTGGGTATGAATAGTCTCTACGGATCATCTTGCCTGTCCACCTAAGTAGCCTGTCCAGTCAACAGCCTACTTAGAAATGATGCGCGAAGTTAGCAGCAGCATTCAGGATGCATGAAACAGTTCGACAAGTTTTCTAAGTCACGAAGTCTGCTACACTACGCTATGTCTTGCTATGTAGCATAGCAAGCTTCAGAAAACATTTGTAGAATGAAGTGCCATGCTACGCTACACTACGTAGCGTAGCATAGCATGGCAACAGCAATACAACCAGTTCCCTCGTCTAACTTCAAGTCCTTCAACAATATCCCTTTTCATCAGGAAGCAACAGACCATGTTTGCTGCTACGCTACGTTGAGCTACATGGCGCAACAAGGCATAGCAATCATGCGGAAGAGATAGAAGGCAACTCAAAGGGTAGGAATAGAAAGTTTGCAAGTTTTGCAATGTAGAAAGCAAAGTTTGTAGATTGGAAAAGTTTTTGCAACTAAGGCCAATCGCTACACTACATAGCATAGCAAGCATGTAGCACGCATGTGGTGAAATGTGGGACAACATGCTACACTACACTAAGCATGCTATGCTACGAAGCACAGCAAAGCATGTGGGTGGTTGCATGACATCAATGCACTTCACCTAATTGAACCATTGCCACATGTCTCTAGATGTTGATGGTGCAATTATGGCATGGCAAGCTCATAGTTGCAGCATGGCAGACTCACAATCACAATGGTCATGCACATCCAACACTCATGCTGGCATGTGCAGCACAAGCAAGTCAATGTGGGCCCAAGGCACATGGTGTCTAAACTAACTTTTTCACGTGCCCTTGGTCCTATAAATACTCCAATGAGCAGCATTCAAAGGGTTTGAATTTTTTCTAATTTTTTCAACTTTCCCTCTCTCTCTAGCACTCAAGCTCTCTTCCTGGCACATCGTAACATTGAGCATTGTAAGCCTTCTATTTAACACTACAAATAGTTAGCATTCTCAGTTGACATTTTGTTATGTTGCCCTTCTACCACCTTGGTAGAACCCCCACATGGTTAGCTCCTGAGTCTATGCCCAAGCGCACAATCGTCCTTGCCCTACACATCTTGGTTACTCTCAGGATCTCTGCACTCCACAACGCTGTGCAACCGACCGTATCCATCTTGACAAGGTAGACTTATAACTCTAGAGCCGTGCATTTTTCTAACTACATTTTACTTTGTTTACTGCTTACTATGACTTTTTACATTATTTTTTGCCTTACTTACACTTAAGCATTACTTCGCATTTTCATTCCATTTTCAAATTATATGTTGCAAAAGGCTATATAGATGCTGATTAAGTTCCTGTTTGATCGACCAGACCGTTCAGGGTGCCCCGTATCCACACACACCCAGCACTGCCCTCCCGTAGATATGGGGTTGAGACTGTCATGCCCGTTGACCCCTCAATGTTTTCCAACTGCCGACGTTTTCGATTGCTACAACAGGGCCATCAACCAATTTTTGTCTAGCAAGTTGAGACTCATTAATCATTCTTTCTATGCTAGACTTAGATCTTGGTCAAGGTCACAGACTGTAGAGAGTGTACAAAGCTCAGATTGTATGGGCAATGTTGGTAGTTTTCCATACATAAGCTCATATGGAGAATAACCTATGGGAAGTTTCCATGTGGAGCGATAGGCCCAAAGGGCATCATTTAATTTAGTGCTCTAGTCCCTTCAATATTTGCTAATGGTACATGTTAATATTTTTGAAATCTCCTAATTAGTGACCTTAGCTTAACCATTGGCTTGGGGGTGATATGGTGTTGTGAATTTATGTTCAACCCCAAAGTGTTACATTAGCTTCTGAAAAGTGGCACCTATAAAATGAGTTCCATTATCAGAAATTAATGCATGAGGTATACTAAACTTGTTTATGATGTTTTGTTATCAAATTAAGCAGTGGTGGTGGATGTATAGTTGGCAACAATTGCTGCTTCTACCCACTTGGTACAATAGTTAACTACAACTATTATATATGCCTTTCCATTTGATAAAGGTGCAATGGGACCCATAAAGTCAATGCCCTAAATATTGAATGGCTCAAGAGGTTGTATCCATTGTTGTGGTCCTTCCATTCGAGTTGTCATTCCACTATTCCTCTGGCACCAATCACAAGTGCAAATGAACTAGTGTGCATCCCTAAAGATTGTTGGCCAATAATACCCTGCCATGAGGATTTTTATGGTCATGCATCTTCCAGCATAATGGCCCCCACAAGGACCTTTGTAAGAATCCTAAAGAACATAAAGTTGATTTGTATCAGGGACACACCAACATACCAAGTCATCAAAAGAAACCTTATAAAGGTTTTCATTAATCTCCATGAAATATTTGACTCGGTGAAGAAACTGTTATTTCTTTTTAAGTGTCTAGCCCTTGTGAAAATTCTTTCTTAAGTAGATAAGTGAGGATGGTGTCATACCATTTTGGTTCATCAAGAATTTGTGCATTAATAACACCTACAAGGAGAGATTTGTTAGGGAATTGATCAAATAAAGGGCTCTCTTTCTCCTTGTCATCCCATCTTAGTCGTGATAAGTGATCCATGACCACATGTTCCACACCTTTACAATCTACCATTGTGAGATTGAATTCCTACAAAATCATGAGCCACCATATGACATGGGGGCTCACCGTTGGTTTGTTCATTAAAAATTTGATGGCACTATGATCTATGTGTACAAACACTTTGTAGCCAAGCACATAGTATCTAAACTTCTATAAAGCAAACACCGCTACCATCAACTCCTTTTTTGTGGTGGTGTAGTTCAGTTGTGCACCTACAATGCTCCAGCTTGCGTAGTGAATGTAATATGGACATTTCTGATCATCCATCTACGTAAGCACTGGTCCCAAAGCATAAATCAATGCATCGGACATCACATGAAATGATTTGAACCAATCTGGTTCCTGAAGAATGGTAGTTTCAACAAGCTTTTACTTCAACTATTGAAATGCTGATTCACATGTAGGGGTCTAGATGAATGATGCATCCTTCTTTGTTAATTCTACCAACAGCTTAGCAATTTTGGAAAAATTCTTGATGAATCACTGGTAGTAGCNAGCTTAGCAATTTTGGAAAAATTCTTGATGAATCACTGGTAGTAGCCAGTATGACCAAGGAATGACCAAACTTCTTTGACTGTTTCAGGTTGATGGGTTATTCCTAGGATTACCCTTAATTTTTTAGGATCCACCTCGATTCTTACTTTTGAGATGTGATGCCCCAAGATTGTGCCTTCCTGGACCATAAGATGGCTCTTTTGCCAATTAATCCAAAGGTTTGTTTCGACACATCTTTTCAACACCTACTCAAGATGGTCCAAGCCTTGCTCAAACATAGCTCCATAGGTAGAAAAATCATCTATAAAAACTTCTACCCTACTACCAATCTATTATTGGAAAATGCTGAGAACTAATCATTGAAATGTTGTTGGGGCATTACATAGACCAAATCGCATCTGACGATAAGCAAAAGTTCCCCAAGGACTTGTGAAAGTTGTCTTTTCTTGGTCCTTTGGTGCAATCTGAATTTGGTTATAACCATCAAAAAATTTGTTCTATTTGTGCCCCAAAATGATGTCCAATACTTTGTTGACAAAAGGCAATGGAAAATGATCCTTGAAATTTTCCATAGTGAGCAGCTGAAAATCAATGCACACCCACCTTTTACCTCCTTTCTTTAGTACGATTATGAGTGGATTGACCCATTCACTATCTATGACAAGGTAGATGAATCCTTCTTTGAGAAGTTGTTCAATCTCCTCTTTGATAGTCTATTTTAACTTGGGATTCAAATGTCGCTACGGTTGTCATTTTGGCTTGATGGTGGGGTCAATGTATATTCAGTGCTAGCATATTCTTGGATCTATCCCAATGAGTTTGGAATATGACCAGGTGAAGGCTACTAACCATTTTTCCAAAACTTTTATCAATTTTCTCTTCTATTTTGTAGCAAGCTTGGCATTAATAATAACTGGTCTTCCATTTTTCAAAAATACTTACTACATTCCAATCGGTAGTGTCTTCAATTCAAGGGGCTCTTATTTAAAATTGTCAGGAATTTCTAGCTCATGCTAATTGACATCATCATTATTTCTTTCAAAGAGCTAGTGGTGAACTTACTCAAGTTCATCCATACTTGCAATGTACTTGTACATTAGGCCCTCAGTCAGTTCCATGAATAATGTACTATTGCTAGCATCAGCTATTAGCCACTAGGTGCCCTCTTGTTTTGTGGTTACTGCATACAAACATCTCTAGATATTAGCTTCTAGTGCACATTTGTTGCATACAAAGATAAATGTTTGCTTTACTGACCATAACTTCTACACATAATGGCACCCTAAATCACTATACACAATATATAGAACTCTCTTCTTCTCGACCTTTCCAAATTCATTTTCTTTTGATATTTCCAAGGAAAGATTCCTAATGCCCATTTTAGCATTAACAGTACTTACCCATGCCCTTCCCATAATAATTGGAAAGTCCCCCTTGTAGTTCTCCACTTTAATTACTAAGAAATTATTAGGATATGACCACCCATAAATGGTGGTGACAATGTCCTCAACTAGTCCCAATGGAATAGTGACAGACTAGTCCGCTAGTTCCAGTCGGATGTTGCTCCTCTTCAAAGCAGGAAGGTTCCACATTATGTACATCTCATGGGAGATCAAATTAACACTAAAACCAAATTCAAGAAAAGCTTTACAAGGCTCATTTTTGGTAATCTACAAGTAAACTAGGGGACTCATGGGATCGACTAACTTTCTAGGTAGGTTACCAGCTCGAATCCAATCGGATACAACATGTGTCAGCATTATAGTATGGATTCAAGAAGGATTTTGGTTTGAAGGGGACTTGAAGAAAGATGAAATGGAGGAAGGTGGAGGAGTAGGGTTACCAACCATTAATGTGTATGAGGGATTTGGTGGACTACAAGGTCAAGAGAAGGGTCTTTTCTTTGTTCGTGGTTCCAACCCACTTAATGGGTTAACTGATTACAAATTAACCACCTTCGTAGCATTCCTTTGCTATGGTTGTGTAGGAAATTCACCCTGCATGGATGGAGTAGGTGGTAGTTGTGTAGGAGGTGGAGGAGTACGTGTAGAGATACAAGTTGCATGAGGGTAGTAGGTGGCATCCCTCCATGAATAAGGTAATTGGTATGTTTTAGGAGGGTAGTTATGAGATTGGTAAGCAGAAATATGACCAAAGGAGTCCCTTGGAGATGAATGTTGTTGAACATAGTAACCATAGGGATCTGCTTACCAATAAGGGTATTGTTGTCTTAGAGGAGGCAATGCCCACAATTGTGGTTACTGCCACTACTGGTATAGTTCGTAAGGTTGTGTAGGAGTTCCACTTGGATAGTATTACTGTGGTTTGTGAAACTTTTGAGGATTTCCTTGTAGATCAAGCAATCTTTTGGGAATTTTCCTTTGTGCAAGTCATGGATGTAAGGCACACACCCTAGATTCTTGTAAATGTGATACAACTAGACAACATTCCTTAGGATGTTCATACTGGTAAACATCACATCCACCATCATCATCTTAATCATTATCCATAGCCATCTCTATTGCAGCTATCTTACCTTTACCCTTAGANTTATCCATAGCCATCTCTATTGCAGCTATCTTACCTTTACCCTTAGATTTGGTACGTTTAGCTTCCTTATGTCTTTGATGCTCTCACTCACCACCTTGCTTCTTGGACTCTTCAGTAATTTTTAAAATAACTTGAAACCTATTGTCCATGGAGTCCCATAATTAATCAACTATAGCTGTAATTTCTGATTGCAATTTCTAGAATGGCAAGGTTTTCTTATTAACCACCTCATATTTGGTGAATTCATCCTCACTATCACAAAATTGAATCCCCTTTTTCTGAATAGAAGTGTCTTTGTTGTACTTTTTTACACTTTCACGTTTTCTCAACTCTCCCTCCTCCTTGGCTACCTACTTAATTAATTTTTGAATTCGATGGGTTCTTAAATTTGTCAATCTCCCTTAGGCATAAACACCAAGGATTTTCTTAGTTTCATACTACAACCCATCTATGATATGGCAAAGCTGATCAAGTTGAGAGTATCCATGGTCGGAACACCTATGCAACAAAGAGTAGTATCGGCCAATAGCAGCATCCAAGGGTTCATGATTTCCTTGTTTCCACCCTTAAATTTATTTTCTTATATTGGATACTCTGGAGTATGTTTGATATTCATCATTGAATAATTTCAACATCATACTCCATCATCTAATTGATTCTAATTTCAAGGATTGATACCAATTTTCTGCTTCTTTTATGAGTGTCCTTGGAAATAATTTCAGCTTTTGCCATTTATTCTCAATGTTTTGCAAGGCACATGCATCTTGAAATGCCTGGAGATGATTTTGTGAATCAGCATCATATCCTCCCTTAAACCAAGGAATTTTGTTCATATCCAGCCTCTTTATTCTACTATCCTTCACATGCCTTGTTGGAATCCTCACAGCCTCTATAATATTTAACATGCCTCAAGTAGTAAGTAGAGGTATACCAAGGCCATGATGGTGGCACCTATGATGTTCCCTACTACCCCTTCTTTCTTGAGGATGGACCTCTTTGGATTTCCCATGTCTTCAATCATGACTGTCCCAATGGTACCTTCTATTGTTCTAGTCTCATTGGTCACCTCCATCATGGTTATTCCTTCTTTGGTCATGATCTAAACTAGATGAAGAAGAAGTTGACAATGATGAAGGGGAAGAAGAAAGGGAACTTGCTCTGTGCTACTGCCTATCATCCTTCCTTTGATGCTTGCAACCACGATCATGATCATGATCTCCTTTGTCCCTCTTTTCTTGACTTGCTTCTCCAGATCCATTTTTGTCATTAGATTCATTTTAACTAGAACTTGAATTATGGATTGTAGATTGTACATTCCAGTTGAGGGCCCCATGAACAAAGTCAAAGAGAGAAGAATTACTATATAAGTGATTTCCTTCATCAATTGGACCAAGAGGAGGTAGAAAGATATTTGACCCCTTACCCTTCACAAGCTCATGTTGGTGCTCCAGCTATCGATCCCTTAATTTTTGTGCTTCAATGGGATGATAATCCCTTGAGTCAAGATCTGGCATCTCATATTCTCCATGGAGATGTTAAAGCCTGTGTTGTGTGAGCATTAGCTGGAGCATTGCTAGAACAGATCGGTTAGGTGGCAACACAATGTTGCCTTCCATATCATGCCATCACATCAGTTCATCTTGATGTAAGATGAAGGCAAGGTCTAGTACATACTCATCAGGATGAGCATACACCACCTAGTATTGTTAAGGCACCTAAACTACCCTAGGCGGAGATGGGCTCCTGTGAGAAGAAGATATTTTATGTTAATAAAAAGTGTGTAGTTGATATTTAATTTATTAATAATAATTTTTTTCATAGGATTTGACTCTTACGGTTCAAACAACAAGATTACTAAGTTTCACTAGGTATCTAGCGCACGAAAAACTACAGTCCCCAGCAATAGTGCCAATGATGAGTGGCAAGGTACCCCTATGTCCAACCATACAAATCACAAGCACTCATGTGCAATCTAGTCGAATTCTGCAAACTATAATTACTAAGTACACTAGAGCTAAACAGTGTGCACGTGTTGTTCATTTGTTGTCTTCCAAGTCCCACTTGTGGAATGTAATTGTATGGTTAAGTGTAACTAAGACATGATTTTTATTATTGTGTTTTTATGGAATTACTCACCTAGAACAAGAATAAAAGTAAGAGCGATTAATTGCTAAGTAAACTATAGTCTAATCTAGCCTAGCATAAGTAACCATTCCCACTTCCTGGACACATCCTGAACTTCATGCGAACATTACTAGGTTGTCAAACAATAATCATTTCTAAGCTACCAATTGTCACACGTATGCTCGAATGGGGTTTTGCTTGTATATCTTAATAAGTTGCTCAATTAATCAAAATTAATTACTACATAAATAACATTAATGTAAATTACATGAAATATAAATGCATAAAAAAGAAAATCTCAAGTGCTGCAAGGAATGGATCAAAAAGCTCGTCTTTATTACCAACACAATGGTGTGCTTAGGTACATCAATACTTGAATAAAGATTTGTTCACACTTAGACCTCCTATTATGGGCACTTGGAAAATATTCTAACCTTCAAATAGACAAACTGCAAGGGTTTCGCTACTTGACTGCCAAAAACTAATTATGCGCTTGGGCACTATATTTATAGACCTAGGAGTAATCCTGCAATATCGAATGTATGATATCACATCTTAGGCCACAATATCGTGTACCCGATATTGTGTACTCAATATTGTGGCCACCCCGATATCAAAGTGATGAAAAACACAATTTATCAATTACTCTAAGTGGAAGGTTTCCCATCAATCTTCCACAATTGATCTATTTAGAGATTGAAAAGTGCTTTAAGGAAAATGAACATGGAAGGAAAATCCTACCCTTTCTATGCCTCATCCAAAAAATCTACAAAAGGGCAAGCATCATTTGCTACTCCAACAATACCATCAGGCATGCTTCTTTGGCCTCATGGTCTAAGATCATGAAAGAGAAGATGCTAGCAATGACCTAAGAAGAGTAGCAACCACTACCACCACCCACTCAAGAAATAATATTGGAGGCCCATGTATCCATTGAGTGTCTATGTAAAATCTAAGAATAGCTCTTGAGCAAGCAAGAGCAATGTGCAAGGATAAGTGGGGCAAATCCATCTGTATATTGACTAGGGATGAGTCACCTTAATGAGGTGGCCCAAACAGTTAGCTAGATGAAGAGGGGTGGTCTAATTTTCTCTACCCAATAAACATAGTTGCCTATGAGGTTGGATCCCAATGCTAGGGAGGTAATGGTGTCCTTATCTCAACACCATCTATTCTTAGAAATCTCTAGGAATGTCGCCACCTTCTCAATGTGTTTGGAGGAAGGCAAAGAAGCAACTATCTCGATGATGTAATAGCAAGGGCAAGAAATAGTGGATGAAGTGGTTGCTGACCATGTCATTGAAGCAATGAATGCACCCATGACATCTGTATCAAATGTATCTATACTTCAAGATATGCAAACATCCGTAAGCATAGTCAACAAAAAGTTAAACATAGCCTAGCATGAAGAGTTATTGGAATGATTGGTGGGAACCAGGTAACTAACTTTGGATGTCTTTGATTAGAAGACATCATTGCAACCTAGTTAGAGTTGCAGAATGCAAGGGGCAAATGCATTATTTTAGAGGGGCAACTCAAAATGGCTGAAGAACAAAATCAACACTTGGTCCTAGAGGTTGATGAACTATGTGCCCAACTTGTAGATCCTGCGATCCTCAGCCTAGCAATAACAAGAGATAAAGCTTTCAAATAGCTTCAAGAATGATTTTAGAAGGTTGAGAAGGAGGTAGTTACAACCATCTTCAACTATTCCATAATAGAAGCAAAAATGCATGTAATTAAGAAGGACTTGATAGAGATGCACTAGGAGAACAAGACCTTGACTGCATAGAATTATCGCCTACAAAATGTTGATTCTTAGAAGGGCTAGATGTAAGAATTTATTCATCAATAGCAAGAGCAGCTTGCTAAGGTAAACAAAAAATTGAGGAGATTGACCACATAAAATAAAAATCTATCAATGAAGAAAGTGTGTGCCTTGCACCAAAAGTCTGCCATCTAGATTGCTGCCTAGAAGAATGAGGCCATCAAGTTCAAAAAAGTGAAGAATCACTACAAAGACCATGTTGGCCTACAAAAGGAAGCTAATGAAAAGCACATTTAGATGGCAAAGGTAAAAATAAATGAGGCCCTCCAACAACTCTAACAAGGAAGAGAAATGTGGCAACTCATTGTTGATGAGATCAACGCCTACAACAAAGTAGAGATCTACTTAAATGAGTTGCAAATAGAGAAGATGATAGAATATATGGAGTTGGCCAATCTCTTATATGCAAACCTAGTAACATTGACTACCAGATGGCCACATTTAGAGTTAGAAAAGCAAGTGGCTAACTTGTATCTATTATACAAGATAGAGTTCAAGCACCACAAAGATGTGAAGTAGAAGCTTGAGACTACAAACGCTGAACTCAAAGTTCTTAGAGCATGATTTAGAGATCAATAATCAATTGTTGAGAACATAGCCAAATGGATGAATGACTACCAGGATCTAAAGGACATAGTCAATGCATTCAACATTAAAAGTAAACAATTCACTGCCTAGTTCATCAATGCCAAGGAGCTATTTCTAGCAATCTTGTGTTCCTAGGATGTACCCATTCCAACCCACATTGGTGAAGCTGCATAGATGGTGCATGATCCCAAAAGTAAGGAGGAAAAAATGAAAGCACTACTAGATGCTTTTTGCCTCTCATTTGAAGATTCAGCAGTAGCAAGATAGCCATAGCCACCTCAACAATTGCCCATGCATGAAGTTGATGAAGGTCTCTCGAAACCTCAAGAGGCAGCACTGCATAGGATCATCTAATCTTCTTCATCCAACTTCATGACATCAAGGAATGTGCTATCCAATTTTGAAGAGTCATGTCATGGTGTTCAATTTTGTGTCCTGAACACCATCATTTTTTGTAATGTGTTGATCTATACACCTAGGCACTTAATTTTTTGTCAAGTCAGTTAGTTTGTTTTGTTTGAGAAAAGTCAGTCAACAATCCCATACCTTTTCAAATTTTGTAAAAGAATTTGAGGATGAGTTTTCATTTAGTTGTGGGGGTATGATGAGTCACTTTTGCTTGGCTGTGTCGATGAGGCCTAGTTGATGCATCTTATCATGCGTTGATGAGGCCTTGTTGATGCAGTGTCAATTTTTGACTCTAAATATGCATCTACCAATCGCATTTATGGCATTAGATATTGTAGTTGTAGTAAAGCTCTTGTAGTTTTCCATTTTAAAGTTAGAATTTTCCTCTTGAGTGCCCACGATAGGAGTCATTAAGTGTACGGATCTTTATTTGAGAATTGTTGTACCTGAGCACGATAGTTTGTGCAATAATAAAGATGAGCTTTCTAATAAACCTTACAACATTCTAGATAAATATTTTATTTATGAATTTAATATTTTCAATTTTTTGTTAAATGTTTCTAATTATTTATTAAATGTTTTTTTGAAATTAAGTTAATGAGTCAATTAAGTAAGATAGATTACAAGCATAAATATGACCACTTCGAGCATAACACATATTCACTTGGTAATCCCAACAACATTGTTGCTTAGTACGCTAAGTAGCATAGTGCTTGGTTGCCTAGTAGTGGATACGTGGGTTTAGGACATGTGCGGAAAGTAAGAACAGATGCTTATGTTAGGACTAGTTAGAAATTAGTTGATTAGTTAAATTAAATTAGTTAATCTAACCACTTTATTTCTCTTTAAGTACCGAAACCATAAAAATACAAAATGATAAAAATTAGATGTCTCAATTACACTTAACCATACTAGTGTAGATCACAAGTGTAATCACTTCCTAGAGGACTAGTGCACTGAAAATGATAAAGTCCACAAAATTCAATTAGATCATCTGTAAACGCTTTGTGATTCATATGGTTGGGCATAGGGGTACCTTGTCGCTCATCAGTAACTAAAAATAATGAGATATTAGCCTACTAGTAAGACTCTTTATTTAAAAGTTCTAAGTCATGAGTTTGATTTGGGTAGGTAATGTTAAGTTATAAAGTTCTAATTAGACTATATATATTGGGGTGTACCTATATTCGAGGGTCCAACAACACACACCCCCGTCCTCCCCCACCCACTCCCCCCACCCCACTTATAAGTGAGATAAAAGTTTCCTCCATGATTTCTAAGAATAACCATTTCATATCTCACCTTACTTCCCTTCTTCACCTATAATGGAATAAATTCATTTAGTTTGCTTTAATTGCACATACTCAATAGTTTGTGGGGATTACAACTTTTCAAGATTTGAGAGTTATAAGAATCTTTGGGTTGTCAACTTAGGAAGGACACTAGAGGAATAAAAAGATCAATGCTCCATTAGAACATTTTAACACGTTAAATTGTGCTCCTATCAATAATCATTGAAATCACACTTCCAATTGTCAAAAAGGAATGAAGCTCAAAATAAGGATGAAGTTCAAGCTTGGTCATCCATTCCTTACACTTTTGTTATAGGAAGTCTAATGTATGTAATGATCTACACTAAACTTGACATTGCCTATGGAGTGGGAGTGGTATCTTAATTCACGAGTAATGCTCAAAAGAAAAATTGGGAACCTATCAAATAGATATTACAATACTCGAAAGCTACAATCCACTATTTCTAGTGCTTTGATAGTTCTTAATTGTGTCTTGCTGGTTATGTTGATGTGGATTATGCTAGTTGCAATGATACACGTAGATCTCTTGCAGGTTATGTGTTCACTCTTAGTGGTGGAGCTGTAAGTTGGATGTTCCATCTTCAATCTCATATGGTTTTGTCTACTACTAAGGCTGAGTATGTTGCTCTTAGCAAAGGATCAAAAAAGATGTTATGGCTGAAAAACATGCTATATTGGCTTGAGCACAATTAACAAAAGTATACATTATATTGTGATAGTGAGAGTTCTTTGTTCTTATGTAGGAATGCAATGTACCATTCTTGAAACAAGCATATTGATGTGCGATATCGGTTTGTTTGAGAATTGGTTGAAACTAGAAAGCTTGATGTATTGAAGATATCCACTTGGTCAAATGTTGTAGATTTCTTGACAAAGGTAGTGGGTGGGTGCAAACATTTAGATTATTGAGAAGGCATTAGCATAGTTTCTTAATGGAATTGACTTTGGAAAGTAGTGCATATCTTGAAAAAAATGTGTCTTCAAGTGGGATAATTGTGGCCATGAAGACAAGTTTAGAAAAGAATATTTTATAATAGACAACAACTATGGCTTATTTTCTTTTCTAGTTATGTTTTTAATGGTTGTTTGTATTTTCTAATTATAATCACTTATAATAGCCATTATTAAAAAAACATTAGTCCAAAGTAGTTAAAATTTTCCATAATTTTAGGACTAGTTTATTCCTATATAAAGGTTCTTGGGTTCTTGGTTTTTTGTGTGGGTGTTTTGTTGCTTAAGCAAGTAGAGAGAGGAGCCTTTAGAATTCTCTAAAGGCGGAAGCTTTGTTTATACCATTATTATTCTTTTCTAAAGATTAATACACTATGTGCTTTCCCATGAATGTTTCTCTTCATATAAAAGGTTTTACCACATAAATTCTGTAGCTAGCCATGCGAAAAATAGAATCAACAATAATAACAATAATAATGTAGTGGGTGGAAGGAAAACAAATAAGTCAATGACTATTACCAAACAACATTGTTTTCTTTTTTCTTTGTCTCTTTCTTTTCCTTTTGCAAACCCTCTGGCCAAGAAGATACAAACAAACGAATATAGCAATGCAACCAAGCAAGATACAGGTAGATTTTTTTTATTACTCTGACGGGGACTTGTCTAGGCGGGCCCTTCTTCTGGTCCTCCTAACACGTTTCTCCTTACCATGTGATTTAGTTCTACATTGCATAATACATGCATGCATGCCATGTCATGACTTATTTCAAACCTCAGCAAATGGATTTATTCAAAACCATGTTTCTCCGTAAATTACAGGAAACATCGATACATTCAAAGCCCTTCTTTTTGCTATGGAATACGAAATCAGCGGCTCAAATCCCCACTTGATTCAACTGCAATGTTTTAAACTTTCACTTTTTACTTTTAATTTACTTGCGTACTTTTATGAATCACTCATGGAATAAAGAGGAGACCGGTACAGCTGCGTCACTCCTATGCAACAAGTGAACCCAAAATTTGAGTCATGGATTCAACAGCAAGCATGGTACATCGTTCAAAGACTCCAAAACCAAACTCCTTTGTTATTTAATGATAAAGGTGCTTTCCAAAAATTATAGTTGTATAGAGCGTTTGGAATCAAGCTTTATTGCTTTCAAAAGACACATAGGATCTACTACTCTTAAATTTTATTTTTATTTTATTTTACTTAAATGGACATAGTAGTAATTATCAAATGCTTTTAAATGTGAAATTTGTTTTCTATGTTCCAAAATTAAGTGCAAAAGTTGTAGATATCAAGTATAGTTGTTAGGTAGTTACATGTGTTTCTTTCTATGCTATGACTACCCATTTAAAACAACATTATAATGTTACAACAAAACTTGTATGATTTTCTTTTGATGCCCCCATTGGTACTTGGTCAATTTGTAGATTCTATCTTTATTTTTCATGAAAATTTAACATATATCCAATAGATTCTATGGGTCCTTCAATCTAATAAAACTTCATTTCAATTTATTTCATTATTATTAAAAAGGATTGGCCTTATACAAATGGTCATGACATGGTAGGTATAAACATAATACAAAAGTAAACTTAAAAAGGAAATGACTTGGCATAGGAAAAAGAATCAAGTGTACACTGGTCCCTCCTACTAAGGTTGAAAATATATGACAAAGTAAAGTTACTCGTAGATGAGGGTGGTGCTATATGGTTTATTTTTTAAAAAAATGGTATAAAATAACTTGATACAAGTAGAGTATGGCTACATTCTTATATATACATGGTTAGAACAAATTTGAAAATCCAACCTTGCCTCAAATGTGAGAGTGATTAAAAAGTGAGAGAGAACCTAAGCACCTCAATATATAGTTAATGGATAGTCAAAATTGGCAAAGAATGAGAGAGACCAACCAAAGTAAAAATAGGAAAGATGCCATATGAAAGTAAAAAGCTAGCAGGCAATGAGGATAGCCCAGATAAGTGTGGTTTATATGTAGTCACAAGCACTTCATGAGGGTAGCCTAAATTGCAATGTTAATCCTACTTTTATTCTTTAAAGGGTTTTAACTTGTTATATATATATATTTTATTTTTTTTAGAAAAATTAGCATTAGTGTTCTAATTGCATGCCAATAGGAATGGTGCAAGCATAAGCATATGTGTATTGATTTTTAAAAAGCTACTTATTAAAAATGCATGACAATCATTTTGAAAAATCTAACATTGCTTAAAAAAATATGCAACTTATTAAAAATGAATAATAACCATTTTGAAAAATTTAATAATGTTCTGTGATCTGCTTTACAATTGAGCCAATTGACCCTTGAAAAATTTCTTTTGTCTTTTATGGTTAAAATTTGAAATATTCAAATATTTTTGAAAAATACTAAACATGCAAATAGGTGAACAAATTTTAAGAAACTTAAAAAAAAAATTTAGTGAAGCTTCTATAAATAAATAATACTTCAACCCTGTGCAATTTGGCATTTGCCCATGGAAATGGAAATACTTTGTAATATCATTATAAGCTTATTCTTTCTTTTTTTACCTATATATTCTGTTTTCTTAATCATAATATTAACTTAAACTATAACTATAAAATTAATGTAAATGAAACATTATAATTATTATTAAACTGGCATAGAACTCTCATATCTATCATTCAAATCAGCTATAGGTTAAAAGGCAAAACTTAAGTATTGTTACATTGATAATGAAAAATTAATTTTTTCATGGCATTCATGCCGCCCTGAGTTCGTACAGTGCCATGGTGTGGTCGTTTTAGCTGTTGCATGATTCCCCGTTCTAGCTGTTGTCAACTGTGCCATTTTTTGAGTTTTGCTGAAGGTGAGTGTTTGTTAGGAAAATTTGAAATTATGCAGACTTATTACCATGACGATCATGAAATGTAGGGATATGATGATAATTATACGAAGACATGCATACATGGTCTGGTCTGCGGCTTTAGGCTACGTGTCCATTTGCAGTTTCAACATTGCATACCAGCCCAAAAAGTACGGCTTACCATTATTGAGTCATTTTGGTTATATTCATAGGCTGGTCCATTTTTGGCACGTTTTCGGTAGAATTTTTGTGGAAATTTTGTGCAACCGTCCAAACCGTTTCACGTGGATATTTTGATCTATTCACAAATCCACGGACAGCTGGAAGGCGTACAAAATCTGGTCCCATATGTTAATGATTAGGAGTACAAAATCTGGTCCCATATGTTAATGATTAGGAGTCATGAGGGTTTCGCGTGTGATATAAGTAGTATAATTTTCTTTAAATCATAGTTTTCTAACTTGATCATAAATCATTGATTTAAATCATAGTTTTTCTTTAAATCATTGATTTAAATCAGTTTAAATCATAATTTTCTAAGTCCACCATAAATCATTGATTTAATAATTTTTAAGTGGACCATAAATCATTGATTTAATAATTAGTTACTGGGTCAGAAATTTTGTCCACTCAAACTTAATAAACTTTATTCTTAAAAAGAAATCAATAGATTTAGGTATCATTTTCATTAACCCTGCTTGCAAGCACTCAACATCTATCACCTTGTACATGGTAAATGCATATGCTGACATTACATTAAATGTGCCGTCACATTGCCATAAATGCAAATGGACACATTGTATTAAATGCAAATGCGCACACATTTTAAGGAACCAATTCGATAAAATTCTAAGCGCATCCTATAGGCATCACCTCACCTTATCTCTTAATCATCACCCTATCCACTATGCTTGGTCAGTTTTTAGGTTAGTGTAACCGGCTCCACGGTTTCTCAATTTATATATGCATCACCAGCAAAGCAACCTTCATCAAAGCTATCCTACAATTAGAAACACAAACACAGAGCAGTTAGCAATGGCATCATCCCAGGAGAAGCAGCAGCAGAAGATGAAAATGCTCATGATGCTGAGCGCACTTTTCCTGTTTCCACTATTGGCAATGGCGACTCGAGTGCCCATGGAACAGCAAGGCCACCCAGACCACCCAGATGACCTAGACCACTCAGACGTAAGTTATGAAACAAGCAAATCAATCCTGGATATACGCATTTTATCTTTGGCTACGTTTGATTTGATTTGATGAAGGACGCTATCTCCCTTAATTCGCTGGTTTGGTCATTCTTGATGGTTTGTTTTGTTTGTCTTGTGACGTTTCAGAAGCAGGATTGCATCTACAACCTCTTCGTGCGGACGGGCTGGCTCCCATTCGCGGGAACGAGCTTGGGGATAGGCTTGAACATGTTCGACTCGGAAGGCAATGAGATACAGATTCCGGATTTGAAGAAAATTGGACTCATGGGACCCGGCTGGAGTTACTTCCAGTTGGGAAATCTGGACCTCTTCAGCACAAAGGGGAAGTGCCTGAAGTCGGGGCCATGCAAGATCACTCTGACTTTAAATGCCATACTCCCTTTCCCAGGCTTTTTCCCTGACTGGCGCTGCGCCTCGGTTCAGATTACACAAAGCCAAAACAAGCAGAATGGCACCACCCACTTCTTCTCAGTTCTCCAATGGCTCACACTACTCTCTCCCACCTACACCGTCGATAACTGCCCCAACAAAAACAGCATCGTCACTGAAAGCGACGGCCACAGAGGGCTGCCTCTTCCAATCCGATCTGAATCTGAATAAGCTGATTCTAAATCATGTCTACTACACTACCACCACTACCACTACCACAACTGTTATAATATTATCTTAAATAAATAATGGAGAGGACCTTATAGATGCACTCTCACTGGTGTATGATGGCCATGTTGTAGTACTACTACCTGCAACCACCGTGCTACTCATAGTTCTGTAGCGATCTTGAGGGCCTATTCAATCATATCTATCTACTGCCTCTGTCAATGTCAATAGATAATGAAGGCTATTGTATTCTAGTTTACATTGTGTTGGATAGAGATCTAAGTTTACTTTTAAATTTTGGCAAGCTTTTCAAAGTAACATGAATACTTAAATTGAATTTAAGTTCAGCTTATCATTGTCGAATAGATGGCCAGTTAGAAAGAACCAACCAAATTGTAAAAGACATGTTGAGAGCATGTGCATTAGACTACTAACAAGTTAAGATAAGATGTTACCTATAGCTGAGTTGCTTACAACAACAACTAAGTTAGTTTTAAGGCTACTACTTGTGAATTTCTTTATGATAGACTATGCAAAACCTTTTTATGTTGAGAGTCTCTTGAATACAAACAAATAATTAACATAGACATGACAGAGGAAACTACCTCACATATCAAAATAATCAAAGATAAGCTCTAGACAACTCATTGAAAATAGAATTACTATTTATTTAAATATCATATATAGACCTTTAGATTTTGGAGTGAATAATCATGTTTCTTGAAAGTTTCACCTTTAAAAGAAATAATGAGATTTAA
>MNCI01014167.1:57927-72663 GCA_015680685.1 Gnetum montanum
ACTTCAATCACCAGGAAATTAGCTGGGTAAGACCAACCACACATGGTGGTAATAACATCCTCCACCAATCCCAAGGGAATGGTAATGGACTAGTTTGCTAGCTCTAGTTGAATGTTGCTCTTCTTAAGTTGGGGCAAGTTCTAGGCTTGATACATCTCTTGTGAAATTAAGCTGACTCTGGAACCTGAATCAAGAAGAGCTCTATGTGGTTCATTTCTGGCAACTTGAAGGTAGATTAAAGGACTTCCAGGATCAGTTAGTTTCCTGAGAAGATGGCCTACCTTGATCCAGTCGGTTACGATATGCATTAACATAACCATATGCGTTAAGCTCTGTTGGACTGAAGGGTGCTCCAAAGTGTTAGATGGTGAAGGAGTGTACATGGGCTCAACCGCTTGTCGTTGCGAGAGTTTGTCTGGGCTTTTGGTTCTGAAGAAGGGTCTTCTCTTTTTACAGTTGTCAGAACCAGCAGTAGGTTGGATATTTACAACTCTCACAGCATGACGTTACTGCGGTTGAGAAGGATGTTCCCCTTGCATTGTTGGAGTAGGAGGTGTTATGGGAACTACTTGTGGAAGAGGTGTGGATGGATTTGGAGGATGGTGTGGGCATGGAGTGTCTCCCGAAGGGGAAGGAGTCCTTCTGAAGTACTCCTGAACTTGGTAGTGACAGTGGGGAGTTGTGTGACTCATAAAGCTGCACATAATATCCATAAGGATCAGGCTGCCGGTAGGGGTACTGATGTTTCGACGATGGCATCCCCCATGACTGTGGGTATTGCCACTGCTGATGCTATCCAATGGGTTGTGGTAGAGTTCCACTTGGATAATATGTTAATGGCTGGTGGAACTGCCTTGGATTACCTTGGGGATAAGGTAACCTATAGGGTATTTGTTGTTGATTAAGTCTTGGATTAAGTGCATACACCCCAGACTCCTGTAGATGTGAGATGATTGGGAAACATTCCTTAGGATGGTCATAGTGGCAGATCTCACATCCACCGTCATCGTTTGTGTCTGAATCCACAACCACATCGGAGTTAGTGATTTTCCCCTTACCCTTGTTATGTGCAGGGCCTAAATCTCTCCACTTTGTCTTACCTTTGTCACTACTTTGTTCTACCTTAGACTCTTCTACAATTTTTAAGACAGTTTCAATTTTAGAGTATAAGGAACTCCATACATCATCTACCTTAGCCGCTATTTCTGTTGTAAGATTTTGAAGTGGCAAGGTCTTTTTATTCATCAACTCTTCGATTGGTGACTCATCCTCTTCATCATAAAATTTCACTCCCTTCTTTCGAAGAGAGAGATCACGGTTATATTCTTCTGCACTTTCCCTTTTGTGTAGCTCACCTTCTTCTTTTGCTACTTGTTCCAACAAGCTATGCACTTCATGGGCTCTAAGTTGTGAGAGTCTCCCTTGGGCATAAGTCCCAAGGGTTCTTCTAGTTTCATGCCTTAGCCCATCCACGATGTGACGAAGTTGATCCCCTGAGAGTATCCATGGCCCGAGCAACAATGTAACAATGTGTAGTAGCGCCATGGCAGCATCCAAGGGTTCATATGTACCTTGTTTCTAGCCTTGGATCTACTTACGCAAAGTAGACACTCAAGAGTACGTTTGATACTTATCGTTGAAGAGTTCTAGCATTGTACTCTTGCTAGAACTCAGGTTTACGGTTCTAAGGACCGATACCAACTCTCTGCTTCTTTGGTGAGTGTCCTGGAAAACAACTTAAGTTTTTGTCACTCATTTTCTATATTCTGCAAGGCGCAGGCATTGTGGAATGCCTGTAAATGATTTTGCAGGTTTGCGTTATATCCCCCTTCAAATCGTGGGATGTTGTTCATGTCTAAACGCCTAATTCGACTATCTTTCAAATGCCTTGTGGGAATTCTAACAGCCTCTGTTATGTCAAGCATACTTCGGGTTGCAAGTAGGGGCTCATCATGATCATCTCTTTCATGACACCTGTGATGTCTTCGTTGTTCCCTATTCTCCCTTCGTTCATGCCCTTGTCCTCTCTCTTGACTTTCTCGTTGAGGTCTCTCAGTTTTCTTACTTTTATCCTCTTCGTTATGCTCTTTATGATTGTGCCCAGAGGTGGAAGAAGAGGGTGAGTGATGTGAAGAAGGGGAAGAAGAAGGAGAACCATTGGCATGACGATGTTTCCTACCTTCTCTTTGGCTGCTACGGCCCCGATCGTGGTGACGATCTAAGTGCCCATCCTTATCATGAGTTTTTGTTCCCCCTGTGAACAGCTGGTGTTCACGGGCATCAAAACCAGTGTTATGTATTGTTGAGCGTAGGTTCTAATACCCAACCTCCTCACCATCATTCGGAGGGGAAACATCATTTGTTAGAGAACCCGTTATAAAGGGTTCCTCAACTCCTGTTTCGCTAAGGATGTGTGGACCTTTGCCCTTCAACAATGTATGTTGGCTCTCCTGCCTTAAGTTCCTCATACGTTGAGCTCCTGTGGGATGATAATCTCTCATGTTAATGTCTACCACAACGTATTCAAGGTATAGCTCTGTCATGCCAATCTGTGCTAAGGCACAGAGAAGCATGTTTGGGACTGCCCGATTCGGAGGTAACACAATGTTACCTTGCAAATCCCTCCAATGCATCTGTTCATCTTGATGGAGGATAAAAGTAAAGTTTGGAATATACTCATCAGAATGAGTATAGACTATCTTGTATTGTTTAAGACTTGGCTGATTTTGGTTATGTGTTTTATGTTGCCGATTGTTCTTTATATGGTCCTTAGGTGGTGAATTGCTTTTGTGAGAAGAAAACATTTTTATCGATGTGTTATTTCATCGTTATATAAATTCTTGTTTAATTAATTAACCCGAAGGTTCGTTTAGGCTCCCAACGATGTGAGTGATATCCTTTATGTTCTATTCAGCGCACAAACACTTAGTCCCGGCAACGGCGCCAATGATGAGTGGCGAGGTACCCCTACACTCAACCATACGAAACAAGCGTAGCACGCGCGATCCCGTTGAACTCCACAGACTAAGTGCCTACATGCCCCATGGAACACTTGGGGTTAATTATTCGTTGTCTTCCTAGACTTACTTGTAGTTGTCACGGTGTATGGTTAAGTAAGTCCGAGGTATATGATTTTTATATCTTGTATGTTTTTCTCCTATGCTATCGAGGTGAAGGGTTGAAAAACTAACTAACTCTAACTAATAACTAAGTCTAAGTTACCTAGCATCAGCATCCGTTCCCACTTACCGTACACACCCTAAACTAATGCAACCATGGCTACCAAACGCTAATCGTTGCTAGGATCACCACGCGTAACGCACGTGCTCGAAGTGGTCATACTGAGGCACTTAACTAGGAGGAAAAGGTTGAGAGAATCTATCTAGCCTAAGTGCGATGAGCAGCCGATTCCTTGACTAACTGTACACATCTGAGACTACCATTGGGATTACCAAGTGTAGATCTTGGATACGCCACTGGGTTACTAAGTAGTCACGCTAGATGCTCGTAATCAAGTCATACTCATATCGCATGCGATGAGCAGCCGATTCCTTGACTATCCGTACACATCCTTAGATGCTCGTAACCAGGTCGTACTCATACCGCATTCTAGGAGTTTAAGGGTGAGAGAGAAAACAATAAATAAAATCCTATTCCATGCACTACAAGGTTTATCTGAAAAATTCGTCTTTATTGCCGTACACAACTTGTGTTCAGGTACAATGTTGCTCAAATAAACATTCGTTCACTTTGGACTCCTACTGTAGGCACATGGAAAATATTCTATCTTTGGAGTGATCAAACTACCAGAGTTTCCCTACTTCTAACTCAGGATGATGAACAAGGGGAGTGCCGCCTCTTATTTATAGATATGGCGACGGACCACGATATCGCGTACACGATATCGTGGCTCATGCGAATCGCGTCTCATCAATAATGTATTCAAAGAACATCATGATCATATAAAAACATTGTAATCACAATCTATTCTATAGACCACTAGAATTTAATTTCTTTTAATTATATAGATTTTTTATTTTCTTAAAGTTACCCTAATTAGGGCTAGTAACACAACCTCTTCAACATAGTCCTACCACAAGAACGCACATGAAAGGAGTGCAATGTTATACAAGCTATGTACTCCACTACTGCCTATACTCCTAAGTAGGACTGGAAATATAAGGTCAAATTCTTGCCAGAAGGTATTATACAATTTATTTCCTTAGAAAATAGTATGAAAATAACTGTATACCAGCAAAGTATACCAGCTTTGGTGTATATCTACAGTTGAGCAAAATCTGAAATTCCACCCCTGCTCCTACAAGTGGAAAGTAAAACGTTTAAGGTGGATGCCACCAACCACATGAATGATATCAGAGCTTTGGCAAATCTATATCCACATGTAATTAATCACATTACTGTTGCTGTCTATTTGCAGTGTCTAACCATATAAAAACATGATAGATGATGGCCATTAAATATGCATACGTGGACAACAACATTGCATTAAATAAATACTAAGAAAATTTTTAACTTCTTCGCTTCTACACGCGGCGTGGCACCAGCCACATCAAAAACACTTCTAATTTTCATTTATTTATCTCTTCATCTCTGCTCCATATGCTCCATATTTTTACCTATTCTTTGTTGAAACCAGAAAGACATTGACGTTGACAGCAGCTGAAAAAGGCTGCGTGAAAGCAGGAGAAAGATATTACAAAGACCGTTCTGTTTTTGTCATCACAAATGGTCCGATTACTCTGATATGATCTTTAACACGCTTTCAAAACCATTTTTGAGAAATAAATAGACTTCTCACTTAATACTTGGCAACCTTAATTTTTTGCCGTGTGCCCCCGGGATCGATATTTACACAATCGCATCGGTTGCACATGTTAGAAACTATGTGGCCACAAACGCAACGGATTCATAAAGTTTTGCGTACAGGATCCCGTTTCAAAACGATGTGGCCCATGAACAGTAACCGTGACTTGCTGGGTGAAACGTTCTGAGCATAAAACGTTTTTAACAGGTTTCATTTACTTTGATTTTATTTACGAAAGGGAAAGGAAAGGATAGGATGCTTTTTTTTCAACCACTGCACAAATTAAATACATGTCTGTCACGAATTAAATGCAAATCTGCGGCGAATTGAATGCGTGAAACGGCAAACATGGAAAAAAAAAAATTTAGGGTCACTTCTATGACGAGGAGGGCAATAAGCAACACATTCAAGTGAAGCATTTGGGGCCTGTGCTGTAAATGCTGTTAATCCTGCTATTGCCTTTGCTTTTTTGCATTGCTCTCCACGACTCTGCATTGCTCAATCGTCAACTTTGTGTGGTAAGTCAGAGTACTTCTGCAATAAGCACTCCTCCTCCCTCTTCAAAATGGGCTAAACTGCAGATTGAGGGAACATTTTTGTACATTATTTCTTCATTGGTCTTTCTTGAGATTCTTTTCTTTAAGTCAGAGTTTCTTATTATAGTAAAGTTCAATCATTGCAATTCAGAATATCAGGGTCTCATTCTTAAAAGTCCATCTCTTCAAAGTTAATATAATGAGCTTGTCTTTGGCCTTTTTCTATTCCTATTTCAAGAGGGCAGCAAATCTTTTTATTCGTAGTTCTTATCTGGATCTTGCCATATGCTTATTTATATAGATGAAAGAGCGGCCACAGAGTAGTCTTGCACTATTTTCAGCTTATCTTTGAGGATTTTATTTGATTATTAACATGCAATGGTGAATGGTGATAGCTTGTTTTGATTAGTTTCAACACCATTTGATTATTTGATAGCTTGTTTTTCAACACCATTTGATTATTTTATTTTAGTTGTCATCGTCCCCTTATCCAGGCAAAACTCGGTCCGCACCTGTTTAAATCATCTTCATCGTTTTTTTGCATTGCCAACTCATTCTGCCTCCGCAGTCACATCTTGCGACAGAAGAATGCGAGGAATCACGGCTCTCAAATTCTGGTCCATACCTTTTCATTAAATGCAGTGTTGTCGGCTGTCATGCAATTCAACAGCATAAAAAGTGGCATCTTTTTCAAATTCTGTGCATGTCTTCGTTCATCTTCTTCCATGGTCATTGCTGATGCATATTTTCAAAATTTTTCAAAATTCAAAGTCCGCGTCACTTTGCATTTTTTATCTTCGGCCAGCGAAATGCAGCGGATTTTTCGGGACCAGAAAAAGACAGCAGAATGAAATGCAGATATAAAGACAAGTTAGATATATGCCTGCAAAGAGCTTGGGTTGCAAAAAGACACGGATCATTTGTGATTATATCTTCTGTTCCAAGAGTGGTCTGCGTTGTTTTGCCATAAGATGCGACATATTTGTGTGGTTGTTGTTTTGCCATAAGATGTGACATATTTGGGTAAAAGGTTGATGTTTAAATTCCAAAATATAAATAGCATACGATAAGTTTTATCAACACTTTATTCATATATTTTGTGGTTTTAGTTTTCTTTGTTTGAAATGCAGAGACATTCTTTGTTGAATTTAAAAAATCATTATTTTCTATCAAGTTTATTTAAATACAAGTAATATACTTTTGTTAGAAAAGAATTTTAGAAAAATCTTTAGGAGAGAATGGATAGGTAATAGTAGGGTACATTAATAGGAATTTTAATAAAGAATTTCATAGGAAGTTATTAAATTTATAAGCAAGGGAAACTATTAACTACAAAGTTGATATTGCTGCAGGATGGTGTTGCTATTTCTAATTAAAATGAAATATTAAATAATCATCTCGAAGTCTCTGAACTACTTATGAGATGCTTGGTTATTTGAGGGTTGGGGTTTTTTTGTATGCTTCTTGTAAAATTCTAATCCTATGCTTAGGTTTTAGGGTGTACAATTGGTTTATTTGTCCTTTGAGTGATAACAGTAAGTACACAACAAGATTTGGGATTAATATTATACTAATTACTATGGATGTAGGATAAACAATCAAATTTGCAACCAAATTACATCTGAGAGGATATCACTGAGAATTGATGACCCCGGAACTGTAGATTGAAAAATCAGATCAGATCGGATTGGCAAACCTACAACTCTGCTCATCAAATCTGAATATTGGTATAAGAATCGGATTAAAATCATCGGTATTAGCAAAATAGATGAGTTATCCATGTTGATAGCTGCAATTTCCAATTTTTTTTCATCTAAGAGCTCAGTTAGAGTGAAAAATCAAATATAGAAATTTCAGCTTTCCATTTAGCATCAGAATTAGTAATAAACTATGCTTTGGAGATTTGTGAATCCCATAAAATTCTTATGAACTGTAAGTTTTGGAAACCCCGAGTGCAAAAAGAAGCCTAAGATTCTCCCTGGAAACTTTTAATTTAATTTAAATAAAAAAAAATTTAATTAAAGTAAAATGTAAAAAAAAAACTTAAAAATATTTAATTCAAATATTTTATTATTTTGTAATTAACGTCCCCATGTGCAAACCTGCAATCATTGCATATGCTTCCTTACCCAAAGGCGGATTAAATTGTGAATCCCCAATTCCTTGCTTCCAAGAATCAGATTCTTTTTGATGCATAGGTAATAAACAATATAGTAAACTTAAAATCAATAAAACTATGACACTATTTATTTTGAATCGCCTTCAGTGTTGCATTAAGATATATGGCAGATCTTGCCGTTAATCAATCCCAGATTTCCAGAACTATGCCCAGAACAAGGTTCCTATTTCTAATTCAAAGAAAATAATATAATTTCTAATTCAAAGAAAATAATATACAAAGTTTACCCTGCAAAAAGAATATGAGGCAACCATTTGTAAACGATGATCTAGATTACCTTTATAATGTATAGATACTCTTTTAACTGTTTTATTTTTGTGTCAGGGTTTCAGCATTAACTAAGAAAGAGCCAAACAAAAACCAAGCTTTGTTTTAAGAAGTCACTGGACTATCAACGGTAAATATTTACCTTAAAAACAAAAGAACGAAACAATACATTGTCAAAATTCCAAAATACTAGTTGGCTTAAGATGAACAGAACTAAAGCATATGGTATACAGTAGGCCCTACAGGTGTTGAGCTCACCTAAGGAATTTGGAATGAAGCAGTGGTTTGCACGGTCCCGCAGGGAAAAAAAGATGATTTTAATAACACAGATGTAGATGATTATGTAGGGATTCTTGACGCAAACATTTTCCTCAAAGAGGCCATGAAATCATTGTTAGTGCAGTTTGCGTCCGTCCCCTCCTCCAGAGACTCTTACTTTCCCTATTCTGAGTTCGCTGTCAAAGCTATTCTCGGTAGTGCTCCATATTTGAAAAAAACATATATATGCATCCAGATCCAGATATGATTATGGATGATGATGATGAAGGCAGGAATACGTAAACAAGGATTCATCCATGATCGCCTCTGCGTTACATGTCAATTTGCACACGGCAGCCGATAAAAGTACAGATTAGAATAACTAAGTCTTTTTTGTTGTATTCATATTTCATTTCATGCGCCTTTTAAATTTCCACACGTTTTGAAAATTTTGTAAAAGTTTTGGGCAACCGTTTCAAGTAAAAATTTTGGCCTGTACACGAATCTGCAGGCCATAGCGAGCAATATGGACAACTGGAATTGCATGATTACTGAAAAGATAAGGAGTAGAATTGGTGAGGGTTTCCGATTTCCTAAGATACCTTTAGCAGTACTTGATGCAATATGAAAGAAATGGCAGAACAATATTTAAAATTTCAATGCCACGCCTTATAAAGACAATTTACAGTTATCCTATGCTCGTGGATGAGTTTAAACTTAAATTTTATTGTTACCATTGGGTGCATGGGTTAAGTAGTATTTAAATTTTATTGTTACCATTGTGTGCATGGGGTTAAGTAGTATTTAAAAGGTTAAAAAATATATTGGGTTGAGATGTTCTAAGGATGAAGGTAAATTAGCCGTATGGATCATTCATATTTAAAAGTTGGAATAACCATACTTAAAATTATTGATTTCTTTCTAAAAATAAGTTTGTTATAAAAGTCACTGGGACTTAAGTGGGTGTTGATGCCAACTTTTTCATGTTAGGCATGGGGCCATGTTTGAATAAGTTTTAATCCCATGAATATGTAAAAATCCTATAAGTTTTCTAATCAAACAAATTATTTGTTATGGTATTCTACATAATGCAAAGGATTGAAAATATAATATGATGTTTTATAAATAGCTAATTTTGTTAAATGATCCCCAAATCAGTGGGCCTTAGCAAAAACTTGCAGTTAATTAGCTAAAAACGTGAGAAAAGACACCATCCAACATTTCAAGTAAATTAAACCAAACCTATAGCATGTTTTAAAATAGTATCTTTCCCAAATCCGTGGATTGTTTATGGACCGTCGTTATTCTCTTGGGTAACGCTAAGTTAATTATTTGTCATAATAATATTAGAAATTATCCATTATTGATATTCCTCCAATTAACACTTCCATGAAAATAATGTTACAAACGTCGGCTTTATCAAATCTTCAAGCCCAGCCACGGCAAGCCCTCCGGCCGTTACACAAATGGCAGAACAATCCCCGATATCATCGCAACTCCGCGCAGGGCTGTCCGCTGATTATGCAGGGCTCGTAGGCAAGAAAATTTTCGAATCTGCAATTTTTTAGAGTCTCCGTCTTTGAATGAAGACAGAGCACTTGTTGCTGCTGCGCTTTCTGCGATTCTCTGCATATCGATATACCTCTGCATTTTTCCTTCTCTCTTGGTTTTGATTGAAACCCTGCAACTGTTCAGGGTTCTCAGGACCGGCTTCTGGTTCACCAATGGCGGATGGGCTTTAGATAGGGCTCCGGAACTTTATGGGGTTTTGCATTGCGGTTTTGGCATGCAGAAATGTTGAAGGATTTAGTGGTGCTGCAGTGGCGCGGGGAGGGATGGCACATAGCAGTGGGATTCACGAGAGCGGCGCTGTGAATAGTGATGGCAGAGGGAGTAGAGATGAGGAGTAGGCCTCCTGGTGACAGAGTTGTTGCAGCAGCGAGATACGCGTTGCCGCTGTTGAACGGCCTGCAAATAAGGACGCTTTCTCTTGGCAAAGGTGCCGCAGCTGCAATTCATGCCAGAAACATGCCGTTGATGTCGTTTGCAGCATTCTTCGGCGTGTACATGCGAGAAACAGTGCATCACAGTGTAGAATTTTTTCAATGCAAGAGGACTCGGAGTTGCATGTCTCCAGCACTATTTTCATCGTAGTATAGAATGCGAGAGAATTTATGGTCGTAAGACACTGGCACTGTTGCATTCAAACAGTCTGTGACCGATGTCATTGGCACTGTTTTCGTAAAAGTTTCACCTTCAAATTGCGATACCATTCGTACTCGCAGTGCACTGGAACTGTTTTTTTAATACGCCTGGACACAGCTGTGATACGCATAGCTCTCGCGCTTTATCACTTTTTGAATGCGTAACTCCTGTCACCCGCATGTGACTCTGTTTCTAAATGTCCTAATCCCTTTTCAACAAGCAAAAAATAGAAATCGAAAAACTAAAATCTAAAGCATCAAAATGCTTTCAACGAAGTTCTAGATTTGCCAAAACTCAAATTGTACTTCTCAGCCCCTACCTTACCTAGATGTAACAAAAAATCAATTTGCACGATCAAGGAGCAAGAGTGAAAAACCAACTAGGTTAATTTATAAATTGAAATATAAATCACTTGATTCATGGATTATATTTTTATAAGCTTCTCCCATTTCCTTTCATCATCTTTACTAATAACAAGAAATCCACACTTCTTAACATAGTCTTAGAGCATCCAATCAAAAAACTAATTGAAAATATAAACTTCATAAGTCATCCACATCATAGCCATAAAGTTATACAACCATTAGACACATACTAACTAACCATATAATAAAGCATGCATATCATACAAAACATCATAATGTCATAACATGTTCTATTGAACAACATTGACTCAGAGTCACATAATATGGTCTATGAAGAAATACCAACAACCATACTCATAAATGCAAAATTCTAGCACATAGTTTAGAAGCATATATACTTGAATCTTAATCTTTCTCCACAACTACTAAAACCTACCAAATAATCAAAGAAATTTAGCCAAAAAATCATCCATTGGTTCATGGGGTTTATTTTTTTTTATAAAAAAATGTCAGTAACAAACTATGTAGATACATAGATATCATCAAAAATCAATGTTAGAGGCAATACGTATACATAGACACAAATGTCTAGCCAGATGGCAATGCAATGTTCTTTTGAGATTCATTTGGAGCATCATCAATATGCATGAAATCTACCTCCATGACTGTATCATCAATTGTAGTGACTGTTTGCTCCTCCATTCTTGTTGTTCGTGATGGGCTAGGCTCTAACTCATGGACCAATGTGATCATCTTAACAAAGATAGGGTCAACAAAATCCTCCATGGTAGCTGAGCTAGAGGACCCATGTAAAGACCAGAAATGTTTAGATGAGTTTTTACCCAATGACTAAACATTCACATATAGGCACAAAAGCCTCCCATCAACCCATCTAAAATGGTGATCAATCTCAGACTATATGACATCCATGTGGGCAGTCAACTCATATCGCATGACATCCATGCAAGTAGTCAACCTACCCTCCATTGTCTCCAAGTAGGCAAATAGTGTTGCATCATCTTTAGGCTGTTGTTTTTACTAGTTAAGAGTGATAGGAGTGATTTACATCTCCTTGTGTTGCCCATAAAACTAATCCCAGCCAACCTTCCCACCATCCCCTAAGACACATGGGTCCGAAAGCCAAATGAGATCATTCAACCATGTCTTAGGGACACGTTGGGTGTAGAATGCACACCCTAAATGTGGAAACTAATCCTCAGCAAAGACTTCGACCTATCCATCCTCCTCCTCCTTGGGCTTTAGGATTTACCAGTGCTTGAAAAGAGGAGACATAACTAATGGGAAAAGGCATAACAGTTGCATCTTGGCTAATAATCTCCATTCACCTCATGATAATGTAGAGATGGTTTAGCAAAAAACCCTCCTCTAGATCTAGCATGATCGTAAGGATGAAGGACATGACATGAGTGTGATGTGTGATAGTCAAGAAGTTTATGTGAATTACCCTAATGAGAACTCTTTGTTGCGGGTTGAAGTTACTATAAGGTCATCCAATCACATCAATTTCCACCTCAGGCACCTTGCTTAGAAGTTATGTTTTTTTCTCTAAGGTGGTAGTCACAAAAAACTCCTGTTATGGACCAACTGCCATGTGGAGTGCCGACCCCAAGACATGGTCAGAAAGTGTATGATGAGACGCGATTTACACAAGCCAGGATATCGCATATGCGATATCGCGGCCGCCGCGATATTGCGTCTTCCCCTGTGATGTCGCGTACTCGATATTGCGGTCCGCCGCCAAATCTATAAATAAGAAGCGACACTCCCCTTATTTCTTATCCTAGGCTTAAAGTAGGGAAAATTTGGCAGTTTGATCACTCCAGAGATGCAATATTTTCCATGTGCCCACAGTAGGAGTCCCCAAGTGAACGGATCTTTATTCGAGCAACTTTGTACTTGAACGCAAGTTGTGTACGACAATAAAGACGAGCTTTGTGAACAAACCTTGGAGTGCATGGAATAGAATTTATTACATGTTATTTCTTACATGTTATTTATTACCTGCATTAGCGCGGCATGAGTACGACTTGATTAAGAGCATTGACGAATGTGTACGGCTAATTAAGGAATCAGCTGCTCATCGCGATTAGTCTCCTAGTCAAGGAACTCCTAGAACACGGGATGGGTACGACTTGATTACGAGCATCTACGGATGTGTACGGCTAGTCAAGGAATCAGCTGCTCATCACGTTTAGGCTAGTTAAGTGTCTCAGTACGACCACTTCAAGTACGTACGTTACATGTGGTGATCCCAGTAACAATTAGCATTTGGTAGCCATAGTTGCACAGTTCAGGGTGTGTACAGTAAGTGGGAACGGATGCTGATGCTAGTTAATTTAGACTTAGTCCTTAGTTACAGTTAGTTAGTTTCTCAACCCTTCACTCTTTAGCATAGAAGACATAAAACCAGAAAAGACTATAAAAATCATATACCTCGGACTTACTTAACCATACACCGTGACAACTACAAGTAAGTTTGGGAAGACAACGAATGATTAACCCCAAGTGTTCCATGGGGCGTGTAGGCATTTAGTCTGCGGAGTTCAATCGGATCACGCGTGCTATGCTTGTTTCGTATGGTTGAGTGTAGGGGTACCTCGCCACTCATCATTGGTGCTGTTGCCGAGGACTAAGTGTTTGTGCACTGAATAGAACATAAGGGATATCACTCACATTGTTGTGAGTCTTAATGAACCTTTGGGTTAATCAAGAAAATTTTTTTATAACGGTAAAATTAGCACACCGATAAAAATGCCTTCTTCTCATAAGAGCAACTCACCACCTAAGGACCATACACGAGGCATTCGGCAACATAAAAAACATAACCAAAATCAACCAACTCCCAAACAATACAAGATAGTTTATACTCATCCCAATGAGTATATTCCAGACTTTACTTTTATCCTCCATCAAGATGAACATCTACGATGGAGAGATTTGCAAGGTAACATTATGTTACCCCTAGATCGATCAGTCCCTCGGATGCTTTTCCGTGCCTTGGCATAGATTGGCATGCAAGAACTATATGCTGAATACGTTGTAGAAGATTTTGACATGAGGGATTATTATCCCACAGATGCCCAACATATGAGGGACTTAAGGCAGGAGAGTCAACATGCACTGTTGAAGGGAAAGATCCTGCATGTCCTTAGTGAAATAGGAGATGAGGAACCCCTTATCACAGGTTCTCTAATAAATGATATTCCCCCTCCTAACGATGATGAGGAGGTTGGGTATCAGAATCTACGATCAACAATACATAACCATGGTTTTGATGCCCGTGAACGCCAACTGTTCACGGAGGGAACAACCACTTATGCTAAGGACGGGCACTTAGATCGTCACCACGATCAGGGCCGTAGCAGCCAAAGAGAAGGCAAGAAACATCATCATGGCAATGGTTCCCCTTCTTCTTCCCCTTCTTCACATCACTCACCCTCTCCTTCCACATCTGGGCGTAGCCACCATGAACATAAAGATGAGGATAAAGGTAAACAAAGCGAAAGACCTTAACGGGACAGTCGAGAGAGTACAAGGGCAAGGGCGTAGGGAGAGTAGGGAATAACGCAGACATCATAGGTGTCATGAAAGAGACGATCATGACGAGCCCCTACTCACAGCCCGAAGTATGCTTGACATAACAGAGGTAGTTAGGATTCCCACAAGGCATTTAAAAGATAGTCGAATCAAATGATTAGACATGAACAACATCCCACGATTTGAAGGGGGATATAATGCAGATCTGCAAAATCATTTACAGGCTTTCCATGATGCCTATGCCTTGTAGAATATAGAAAATGAGTGGCAAAAACTTAAGTTGTTCCCAAGGACACTCACTAAAGAAGTAGAGAGCTGGTACCAGTCCTTAGAACTGGAAACCATCAGGAGGTGGAGTACGATGCTAAAACTGTTCAACGATAAGTATCAAACGTACTCTAGAGTGTCCAATTTGCGTAAGCAGATCCAAGGCTAGAAGCAAGGTATACACGAACCCTTGGACACTATCATGGCTTGCTACTACACATTGTTACATCGTTGCCCGAGCCATGGGTACGCTTAGCGGGATTAACTTCGCCACAT
>MNCI01014167.1:73176-83427 GCA_015680685.1 Gnetum montanum
CAACGACAAACACCCCGAAGGTTACCTTATCCACAAGGTAACCCAAGGTAGTTCCACCAACCACTAACGTATTATCCAAGTGGAACTCCACCACAGCCCATTGGACAGCATTAGCAGTGGCAACACCCATAGTCCTAGGGAATGCCACCGCCAACACAACATTACCCTTACTGATAACCTACTCCTTATGGTTATTATGGGAAGCAGCCGATTCCCCCAGGTGACTCTATGGGTTACATAAAGCCTTCACGTTACTACCAAGTTCAGGAGTACTTTAGAACTCCTTCTCCTTCAGAAAACGCTCCATACCCACACTATCCTCCAAATCCATCTGCATCTCTTGCGCCAGTAGCCCCACCACCAACTGCTCCAACAAAGCCTAGAATAAATCCCACTCAACCCCGACAACCCAAGAATGCGAGGGCTCCCAATCCTCCAATATCAGTTGGTTCTAACAATCATACAACAAAAGACCCTTCCTTAGGACCAACAATCCAACCAAGCCTTCGCCTTCACAAGCGGTTGAGCATCCTAACACCCCCATACCAAATAAGGTTTCAGGAAACCCTTCGATAAAGAAATCATGCCCAATGCATACAGTTATGTTAACGCATGGGGTAACCGACTGGATCAAGGTTGGCCACCTTCCAAAGAAATTATCGGATCCAGGAGTTCCCCTAGTTTACCTCCAAGTTGCTGGAAATGAACCCCATAAGGCTCTCCTCGACTCAGGTTCCGGGGTCAACTTAATCTCACAAGAACTGTATAAAACTTGGAACCTGCCTCTGCTCAAGAAGAGTAATGTTTGCCTAGAGTTGGCTAACCAATCCATCACTATTCCTTTGGGACAGTTTGAGGACATTGTTACCACTATCGGTGGATGGTCATATCCAGCCGATTTCCTAGTGATCCAAATAAACAATGACAAAGGGGATTTCCCAATTATAATGGGAAGGGCATGACTGAATACAATCGATGTATTCTTAGGAATTCACAACCTTTCCCTAGAAATATCCAAGACAAATAGTTTTGGGAAAATTGAGAGGAAAAGAGTTCCATGCATCGCATATAGTGACATAGGGTGTCATTGCGTGTAGAAATCATGGGTGATGCAAAGTTTAACATTGCCTGCATGAAATTGGTGTGCATGGGATATTGACATACAAAAGTGCCTATATGCGATAGCCACACAATAAGAAAACACCCAGTAGCTGATGGTTGATAAAGAGAACAACTCGACAACCTGCATGGAACTAGCTGAGGGAATAACTAGTGCTTACATTGAAAGCACAGACGTATTAGAGCAAGTCCGTTGCCAACTTCCAGCCCTTAACTCCGAAAATATTAATTGGGAGAAGTTGGAGATTCCTGAGGAGTTTAAACAAGAGCCCCTAGATTTAAAATCTTTGCCCACCAGTTTGGAATATGTGATCCTTAAAAATGGAAAACTGGTGATCATTAACGCAGAGCTTGCACCCAAGCAAAAAGAAAGTTTGCTAAAGGTGATAAATAAGTGGTCAACAGCCTTTTCCTAGCCATACCCTAAACTAACCGGAATAGATCCTAGGATATGCCAGCATAGGATTTACACAGACCCCTCTATGAAGCCTCGCAAGCAACCCTAGAGGTGATTGAACCTGAAGTTAAAACAAATAATGAAAGAGGAGCTAGAGCAGCTTCTCAAGGCTGGGTTCGTTTACCCTACGCTGATAGCGAATGGGTTAGTCCTCTTGTCATCGCACCGAAAAAAGGAGGTAAATAGAGGGTATGTATAGATTTTAGGCTATTAAATATGGCAACATTCAAAGATCACTTCCCATTACCATTCGTTGACCAAGTCTTAGACACTATAGTAGGGCATTGCTATTACAGTTTTCTGGATGGATATAGTGGATACAACCAAATACGAATTGCGCCAGAAGACCAAGCCAAAACAACGTTCACTAGTCCTTGGGGAACGTTTGTGTACAAACAAATGCCTTTTGTCTTGTGCAATGCACCTACCACATTCCAACAATTAGTTCTAAGCATCTTTCAACAGAAAATAGTAACGAAGTAGAAGTCTTCATGGACAACTTCTCCACTTATGGGATGAGCTTTGATCAAGCCCTCGATCGGTTAGAGCAAGTATTGAAATGATGTGTTGAAACCAACCTCAAGATCAACTAGAAGAAGAGCCATTTGATGGTTCAAGAGGGCATTGTACTGGGGCACAAAATTTCACAATCAGGAATTGAGGTGGATCCAGAAAAAATTAAAGTCATCTAAGGAATTACCTAACAACCACAAACCGTTAAAGACATTAGGTCATTCCTTGGACACACTGGCTACTACAGGAGGTTTATCGCGAACTTCTCCAAATTTGCCAAACCGTTGGTGGAATTAACAAAAAAAGATGCACCATTCGAATGGACCAGGGAATGTGAANTTTGCACTGGATAAATTTAGGCACTATGTATTGGGTTACAAAGTATACATCCATACAGATCATAGTGCAAGTAGGTTCCTTATGAACAAGCCAAAGGTTAGCCCACGTATCATACGTTGGTTGGTAATTCTTTAGGAGTTCGATTTAATAATCGTAGACCGCAAAGGCACCGAGAACATAGTCGCCAATCACCTATCTCGGTTGTGTTGGGACAACAAAGGGGATGAATATGCTGTATTTGACCATTTTCTTGATGAAACCCTCTTTGCTGGTGTAGTAAATAATCAACCCATGAAAATAAATTAGTATAGTAGCATTCTCACTTATCTCACTTCCCAACAAATACCATAGGGGTTGGACTTTAGGAAGAAATAATAGTTTCTTCACAAAACCAAGTACTTCATGGAAATCAAGGGACAACTTTATAAAGTCTGTCCTAATGGCTTGGTTCGATGGTATGTGCCTGATCAGGATCAATTAAAAGTTCTCTAGGATGCTCATGAGGGCCCCTGTGGGGGTCATTATGCTGGGAGATGAACAACTACTAAGGTCCTACTTGTAGGATATTATTGGCCAACCCTATTTTGGGATGCCCATCATTTCGCCCAATCTTGTGAGCGCTGCCAACATGATGGTGGAATGACTGCTAGAATGGAGGGTCCACAAAAATGGATTCAACCTTTAGAACCCTTCGATATCTAGGGAATAGATTTTATGGGGCTGATTAGATCGATGTCCAACGAAAAAGCATATATAATTGTTGCTGTTGATTACTTAACCAAATGGGCTGAAGCAGCCATTGTAACAGACTGCACATCATCTATAGCTGCACAATTTGTACAACAACAAATCGTTAACAGGTTTGGTGTACCATGTGCATTCATTTCTGATAATGGAACATACTTTATGGGTGCAACCTTTCACAAACTGATGCAATGCTTAGGGGTTGAGCATAAACTGACTACAGCTTACCACCGCCAGGCTAATGGTCAAGCCGTGGTTACTAATAGGGAGATTACAAGAATATTAACACGAACAATTAGCAAATTTAGGTGAGACTGGAGTACGAAACTGAACGACGCTTTTTGGGCTTATCGTTCCACTTGGAAGCTCCCTACAGGGTATTCTCCCTATGAGCTAGTGTACGGGAAACTTCCAAAACTCCACATACAGAATGAGCTCCATACACTATCCATGGCTTGCGAACTTCACCTGGATCTCGACCTAGCACAAAAACAACAGTTAGCAACTTTGAAAGTGTTAGACAAGAATAGATTGGTTGCACTATCATTAAATGAGTTGCATAAGGCACACAGTAAACAACATCATGACTTAAGGATCCCAAGGTTTAGGTAACAACCAGGAGATAAGGTCCTTTACTGGGAAAGTTGTTTAAATTGAGCTTGGGTAGGTGGCTCTCTTTATGATGCCTACATGAGATTTGAACCGCTTCTTATATTTGCATTAGGCTTGTAGTGGCGAGTAGGGGTTCATCATCATTGGGTAAGTTATGATTTTATGTGTTGGGATGATGTTGCCTTTGTTTATGTTTATAAGAAACATCCACCTCGGGTTGTGTACTTCAATATTCATTGTCATATAGTTTGTTGGTTCTCTAATGAACTTCCTCACTAGGTGTGGCATTATCGTAATCTTGTAGGAGAGGCATAGTTGTGCAATTGTGTGTGAATTTATATGTGAATTTTTATAGTTATTTCTTTTTAAAAGATATATCGTTAATTCCTATATAGTGACCTTGTATGATATAACTAATCTAGATAACTAGCACCGTCCCTAGCAATAGCGGCAATGATGAGTGGCGAGGTACCCCTACACTCGACCATACGAATATGAGTGTTTCATGCAGGATTCGGTCAAACTCTGTAGAAGGACTAGTTGTGGCATCTAGATAGTTATTCTTAGGTCACAATTCACTATCTTCCCACCTGGACTGGTATTAACTTGTCACATATGGTTTAGTCTAGAGTGACGTGTATGATGTGTTCCTACACTAATGCTACTCCTGGATATGATGGAAAACAATATTAACTAAACTAGGAAAGAGAGAGTGAGAGAGAATCTAACTAGCCTAAGTGTGATAAGCATCTGTTCCTTAATCATCTGTACACATCTTGAACTTTGTGCATGACTACTACTAGGATTACCAAGTGCAAATCCTAGGTATGCTACTAGGTTACCAAGTAGTCACACTTAAATGCTCATGATCAAGTTGTACTCATTCTGCGTTTAACAGGAGTTTAGGGTGAGAAGCTATTAGCTAAGAAAGTAGTAAATAACAATTAATTAAATGATTAAGCTAAGTGAATGTTGCAATGATGAAGTAATCTTGATCTTTATTTCCAGTCATGTGCGTGTCCAAGTACATCACACTCAAATAAAGGTTCCGTATAATTACAATCACCACACTATGGGCATACACTGAGAGGAAAAGGGTTGAGAGAAAAAATGAAAAATAAAATCAAAACTAACTCTAAAACTGATGAACTAATGAACAAATGCCTATCGGAACTATTTACCTCTTATTTATAGATGAGGAGATAGGCTGCGATATCGTGTACACGATATCACAGTTGGGTTAAATGGAAACTCATCAATCATGATCAACATAAGGAAGGTTGTCTCCATGTCAACCAAAAATTCAAGGAATAGTCGCAATAAGTGGCTTAACATGAAAAATATTTCCAAATTCAAGAAAGGCTACAATGCTAATCTGATACCATTTGCAAGCCTTCCATGATGTTTGTTCCTTGAAAAACATAGAGAATGATTAGTAAAAGATTAAGTTATTTCCCAGGATACTCATCAGAGATGCAATGAGTTGGACCAATCTTTGAAACAAAAGTCTATCAAAGAATGGAGTTTGATGTTGGAGTTTTTTAGTGACAAATATCAAATGTAGTTCAAAGTGTCCAACTTAAGATAGCAAATTTAAGAAAGAAACTAAGGCAATCATGAATTCCTTAATGAAGCCTTGGGTAGGCATTATTCATTATTGTATAGTTATCTAGATCATGGCTTTTCTTAAAGAGAGTAATTGAGGCATTTCATATATGGACTCATAAACAAAACAAGGAAAACTCTTGGGATTTATGCTCAAAGAAAAAGTTTTGAAAGGAGGATCCATCAAATTTAAAGGTTGATTGATCAAGTTGCAAAAAAGAAAAGAAAATTCAAGAAGGTGAAAAGTATAGAAGAATATAATAGAAAGTATTCTCTTTACAAAAGGGATGTACATATATGTAATACAAAGGAGGATGAAGACCATATGGAGAAGGTAAATCAACAAAAGACTTTGCTAGTTTAAAAATTAGTTTCGGATATCATGATAAAGGTAGAAAAAATATAGGACCTAGTTTACAACCACACTAAAAATATTAAAGGAGAAAATGGAGCAAGGAAGAACATGTAGAGGAAAAAAGAGAAAAGTTGCTACAATGCAAGAGGTTGCTAACTAAAATTTTGACAATAATAGATGTGATTTGGAGTAGTATGAACATCCCAAGTAGTGTTTTCCTATTATGTTACACCTATATGAGTGAGGGGTATATGTATTGTGTTTAAGTCCTTAGGCAACTACATTTTGATGTATATGAGATTCTAAGGTAGCTAAATCATCTAAATTCTTAATTATTTTAATCATTTTTAATGTAAATTACCTTAGTTTTTTTAAAAATAGGACATTTGAAAAGATTCAAAACATGAGTTGATAGTATCCATGATGTAAATCTCAACTCCAAAAAATTATAGGTTTTTGAATGAAGTTAAATGGATGTCTAGATGACAAGTTATGGCTTCTTGAAGATCTAGGCTCTCGAAAACTAGAAAAAGTTCTCTTGTATAATGAAAAAAAAAAGAATATTTAACTAAGGGTTATTGCATATTTATACTATTTTTTGTTCAAATTGATTCTGGGCATAGAGTTCTGATTCTGGGCATAGAGTTTCCTGGGCCATCTTCTCATCCCAGCATGGCCCTTTTGGCATTTGCTCGATATATGCCCCAAATGACTCCACAGAATGGGCTCTCCTTTGGCATGAACTTGCAACTTCTCACCCCCCAATGCCTTGGATATTCGGAGGAGATTTTAATATGGTAGAATTCCCTCAAGATAAGTTTGGAGGGGCATTTCTTCAATTGCCCGATCTCGAGTATCAGGCCTGGTCTGCATTTAAGAAAAGATTTTACCTCTCATACGGGGTAGACAACTCCACGTGCGTTCCCCCCCATCGATTTACTTGGAGAAATCTTTGTCTAGGGCAAGCTTGTATCTACAGCAGGTTAGATAGGTTCTATTTCTCCACCCTCTCCTTTTGGCAAGCTTTCTCTGCCACTACAGTTCATCATCATGCCACCTTATCCGACCACCTTCCTATCTCCATATCTGTCAAGTTTCATGGTAGCCCTGACCGACAAAAATTTCATCTTTTCAGACTACACAACAACTATTTTTCTTCCCCCACTACCCAACTTCTTCTCTCCAACCTTTGGAATGCCAAACCTAGGCCCCTAAATCAGACGGGTTGGATTAATTGGTGGCATCGTGCTTCATGTCGAGTGCAAAACTTCGCTCGTTCATATGGTAAGACCGTGGCTGTTGAAGCCAAACATGAATACAACAAAATTCACCTCACTATTGAACATCTCACTAACAAACTAGCTCAAGATCCCTTCAATACTCTAGTTCACGAGAAGCTAGCTAGAGCACGCGTTGCCTTCCAACATTGGGAAGTGTACCGAGCACAAAGTGCCTTAACTAAAAGTCGGCTCACTTGGTTAAATATTCAAGATGAACATTGTAAGGAATTTTTTAAATATCTTAATGCTGCTTTCCCTTCACATGCTATTGACAAAATCTCATGTGAGGGTACCACCATTACTGACCACAATAGTATCCTCTCTTTTCTTAAGAACCACTACGAAACCCTTTTTGATGCTACTTCAATGGACATCTCTTTGTTCAAGGCTGCCACCCCTGATTATCCTCACCTTATTAATCCTACTATGCTACAAAGCCTTGACGCTGATATAACTCTAGCGGAGCTACAGGAGGCTTGTTCCAAGTTAAGTCGAGGAAAGGCTCCTGGTTATGATGGGTTTCCAGTTGATTTTTTTCAAAATCATTGGGATTTGGTTGGCAAGGATCTTTTGCAGGTCATTAATGAGGCTCTCTTAACTGGTTCCCTTGGGCCTAATCTAAATCAAGGGGTAATTTGTCTCCTCCCCAAGTTTGGGGATCTAACTGATATCTCCAATTGACGTTCCATAACTCTTCTCAATATTGTGTATAAAATTTGGGTGAAGTGCCTTGCCTTACGGCTGAAAAAAATTCTTGGTTAGATCATATCCCCTCAGCAAATAGGATTTGTTCCTGGTAGATATATTTTAGACAATGTGGTCGCAGTGTGGGAAGGTCTCAAGTGGGCTGAGGATGATGGACAAGATATTCTCCTAGTGAAACTAGATTATGCCAAGGCTTATGACAACATTAAGTGGGATTTTATCTTGCAGACTATGACCAAACTAGGTTTTGCACCCAAGTTCTTGCATATGGTGAAATGATTATTCTCAGATGCTACTGCAAGAATTGCCACTACCTTCGACATTACCTCTCCCTTTCCAATACATAGGTCTGTGCGCCAAGGTTGTCCTCTCGCCCCCTATCTCTTTATCATTGCATCAGACTTTCTTTGTCATCAAATTAACCTGGACATTAAAACTAAAGTTCTCACTGGGGTTAGCCTTTCCTCCTCTCAACAACAGCTTCTCAATATGCACTTTGCCGATGACTCCTTTTTTCTAGTTCAAAACACAGCCACCAATTTGCACCGCCTCTTATCAAGGGTGGAGCAATATTGCACACTCTCAGGTTCCATAATTAACTGGAATAAATCCTCTGTTTATAGCTTTAAGGGCAATTACAACCATGTGACCCACTATAAGTGGAAGCAGCTTCAAGATCAAGACATCGTTAAGATTCTGGGAATCCCTTTCCGCTTTAGAGGCTCAACATCTATCCTTTGGGAGCAAGTTATTCATCGAATTCAAAAGAAACTCGATAAATGGAAAACTAAACCCCTCACACTTGCGGGTAAATACCTTGTTTGTAAGTCCATATGCGCGTCCACCCATGTGTATTACTCTTCGTGTTGGGCCCCCTCCCAAGCTGCCTACCAGAAGCTAGAACGGTTATTCCGTGACTTTATGTGGTCCTCCAAGGACTCTCAAAAAGGCTTTCATCGTGTCGCTTGGACTATTGTTACTCTCCCCAAGAATAAGGGTGGCTTAGGCCTTTTGAACTCCTATAAGCAAGGAATTACCCTGGTTGCTAAGTGGTTGGTACAACATTTAGATGCCTCAAATATTATAGGGACCCTCCTCCAATTAAGGCTTCATCAAGCCTTTCCTAAAAATAAGCCCTTCTGGAAAGACATCCATTTCGTTAATTGGATTCTTTCCCCCCTCACTATCATTCTTCCCGGATCTCATGTTTTCAAAAGCATTTGGAGGGCCTGGCAAATTGTACACACTCACATAGACTGGACTAACGTTAAAATCAACCCTACTATCCTCTCTAAAGTGTGTCCGTGGTGGTTACCTCTGTCACCCGCTCCCCTTGCTATCACAAATGCTAAGGTGGCTACCTCGTGGTATCGAAAAGGTGTCATTTCCTTGAATTGTCTTAGGCTGGCTAGTCGTTGGATTTCAGGGGTCGAGTTTAACACTTTGTATGGGGAGTCGGCTGCAATGAAACATTGCCTTGTTCAGATTTACTCTTTCCTCCACGGTCACTGGCACCTGGATGTTACAGTGCAAAGCCTTTTTCATGGCCTTCAATGGCTTAATGGGGTTAAACTCTTTCCCTATCGGCCATCTGTTCCCTTTCATCTCATGCATGACCCATCTGCAGTCATTCAACGTTGCAATAAATATTGGCACAAACAAGAGTCAGAAACATTTTGGATCCCTCTCTTCCAACTTATTTGGAAACTTCCGACCCTCCCCAAAATTAAGCAGTTCCTTTGGTGTCTTCTCCACCATGGTCTTCCTATCGGAAAACGTCTAGAATATCTTGGGATTCCTAATCCCACTTGCCCTCTATGTGGTGGACTAGATGACTTTGTCCATGTGTTTTGGCAATGTCCCTTTGCTCAACATGTGTGGCAGTGGACTTCTAAAGCTTTTCCATCCTACAAGCTATCTCAAGAGGATGCCATATTCGGATTCTTGAACATTACTTCTACTAATCTTAATTTTCTATGGAAAGTTATTAGGCCTACTATTTTATATTATATTTGGAAGCGAAGATGCAATGTTCTATTTCAAAAGACAGAGTATTCTAACAAATGTTTGCTTACCAGGTTGGAGATGTTGCAAATCGTTCACCTCACCTATTTTCAACTCACATCTCAAGCATCCAAGTTCAATTTGGATAGTCATCAATTGGTTCATCTCCTGTAGCTATGGGAAAGACCTATGTGTTTTAGTTAAACTTAGCATCAGTAATCTCTGCAAGGAAGTTTTCCCTTTTATTATGTGGATTCACCATTGGCATTCCCTTTATCCTTAACTGAGAGCTCTTTGCCTCATCTAATTCTATGTCATTCTATTTTGTAAAAAGCCAGTCTGTGCGATCATTTGGTTGTGCCCCAACTTGGGGTACCTCCTCTAATACTCATTTATTTCTAAGGTGTTTCCCGAGTGTCTCGATGCTCTCAGTTTTTCCCTTCCCTTAACCCTATGACTTATTCAAGTTGTTGTAATCAATGCACCTTTAATTTCAATAAAACTTCTTTTCGGGGTCC
>MNCI01014167.1:83500-123437 GCA_015680685.1 Gnetum montanum
ATGCATTAATAGGGATGTGTCAATGAAGCCTCCTATGTTAACATTGTTGCATCCATGAGGTGAAGTAGGAAATTTTTCCTTTGATTTTGGCTAAATTTCTGAGAAAGTTCTTGGGATTTCTAAGCCAAATTGGTTCCATCAAAAGGATCAAAAGCCATGGGATATGTTTTGAATGCTTTGGAGTAATTAAATTAATGAATTGGATGGAATGTAGAGGTTTAAATTTGATGAGAATTTAGGGATTTTGAAGGTGTTTTGATCTCAAAATTCAACCAAAATTAAGGAGAAATGCTCAAATGACAATGTATAAAGCTAAATATTGTAACCCCTAAATGTTAGGAAAGTGTGGGGTTGGCCCATAAACTAGATTAACAAGAGCTATACAAGTGGGTCCTCCCCATAGCAAGCTCTAGCTTCTAATGCCTTTGTATAAGCATTTCACAATGTATCCATAAGCACCTAAGAAATTGAATGTTGATCCAATGAACATTCTAACATGCACATGCAACTAACATTGTTAAAAATATACATTATAATAGATAAAAAACATTAAATTCATAATTGAACATAGAAGTGTCATGCAATGGATTAAAAATGGATTGTAAAAATTAGTATGTGAGGTACCTTACCATGTTCATGATGAATCCTTTGTGTAGGACATGAAAATATGACCATTGTAAAATGAAAAATTACAAAAAAAAAGATGAAAATGCATTTAGCTTAAACCAAAAGGTTTCTTCCATGACTTACTTTTAAGGAGATGCAAAAGATGGATATGGTAATGATAGTTGTTGAGGTGTTTAGGGCATTGGTTTAAAAAGGTTCTTAGAATGGATTAATTTGTTGTATGTTCATAAGGATAAGCTTATGTTAGTTTAATGAGTAGTAAATTTGTAGTACATCAAACATATAAACTGTGTGGACTAAGTGGAATCCCTTTCAAGGAAGTTGGAGCTTATTGTGTTGAGGTACATGATTTGTATTATAGTAGAGGACCTTATTCCCTAGTTGAAGGTCTAGATGTCTAATCCTAAGATCATGCCTTGTAATAGAAATTATAAATCTTGTTATACATGTGGACTATCATCCTATTCTCATTAAGCATGTTTAAGTTTATTAATCTCTTAGATTGTGCTAAGGTATGGTCCAAGTCCAATTGATTGGTAGTATTTTGTGTACAGAGTTTTGCTTGGATAGCTAGTTTAGGCAATTTTTCATACACTAGCCCATAAGAAGAATAACTAATAGGAAGTTTCCACATTGACCTATAAGCCCAAAGAGTATCATTGAGTTTGGTGCTCTAATAATTCCTATATATACTAACTATATGTTTTAGTATACAAGTTAGCTCATGATTTTTGACTTTAGCTTGTCTATTGGCTTAGGGATACAATAGTGTAGCTAGCTTAGATTCTACTCCTAGGAGTTATATCAAATTTTTGAATGTTACCATGTCAAGTATGTGTCATTTTCAAATATTAAATCTCATGACACACAAAACCTATTTGCCATATGCTACTTAAAGAACATACTAACAATTTCTATAGTGTAGTCAACTACTATATTTTCTTCAAGCCACATTGTGCAATAGTCAATAGCAATAATTATGTAAGATTTGCCATTTGAAGAATGGATGATAGAACCCATGAAGTCAATTTCTCATAGATCAAAAGGTTCTAGTAGTTATATTTACTATTGCATTCCTTCAAAACGTGTTCATGCCCCACTATCACATTTGTAGCACTCATAGGACTTTATCAAAATGATGCACATTGTGGAAGAGTATTGGCCAAAAGTAACCAACCATAAGGATTTTAATAGGTATTCTTCTTCTTGCATAGTAACCTCTCGATGGATCTTCATGTGCATCCTAGAGAACTCTCAACTATTTCTCCTCTAGAACACACTAGCACATCAAGTCATCATCATAGATTTTGTTGAGGTTTCTCTTACTAAGTTACCAAGGGTTATGCTACTAGGAAAACCAAGTAATAACACCACTAGTATTACCAAATGATGACACTTATGCACTTGAAACTAGTCATATTCATTTCACTTTACTAATGAACAAGTAAAGTACTTTGAAAATGTAAAGAATTAACTAAGTAAACATGAAAATTCCTCTAAGTAAAATAGAAAAATCAAGTGGATACTACAATGATGAGAAGAGATCTTGATCTTTATTTTTGAACATGAACTATGCCCAAGTACACTTCACTCCAATAAATATTTCTTATAAGTGCTCTACACCACACTACAGGCATTCACTGTAGCACTAACTACAAAAATAAATTGCAAGAGTTTCCCTAAGACTTAGAATGAAAATTTGTTGGTTGTGTGTTCAAGTGTAAGTATTTATAGGGTTCCATAGATCTCGAGACATTGCATCAATTATGATCTAGGATGAACTACATCATTGTATATATGACATTGTTGATACAATATTGTAGCTGCAATTGCACATCTTCCAAAAATTTGACTTTATCATACCCACACAACTAATTGGAAACTCATCCTCGAGTTAAAAAAAATGAGGATAGAGTTCCTTACAAAATTGGAAAGTGGACTTGACTTAACACAACTGATTATTGACATAGCTCTGTGAATGCCACATTAGTTTAGCACATGTAATTTCTACAATGCATCCTTTTTGTTAGCAAACTCCTTCTCGTACATAACCTACATAGTTGCTACTTACTGCTTGAGCTCATTTCAAGATCATCCTAATATTAACATGGGCAAGTTAGCATATCAAAGATTTGCTAACCCCATGTATTCTATTAGGTCCTCTATTTGTAGGTCTTTATTTTACATCTTAGCCTAATGAACATGGGTAAGACTATCCAAAATGGAACGCCTATCCAGATTTTGAGTAGAGATGAAGCTAATTTTGGCTTTTTACATCAAGATTTATTTTTCATTTATTTGCTTATACATGCCCACTTGATCTCTAAATGCTTCTTGAATTGTTCATGTCTCTTGGACTTATTCTACCATGCACTTATTTTGATTGTAGATTTTTTACTAACTATGCAAACTTCTTCCATTGATAGGTTCTTGTTTTCTTGAGCCAATCTACTAATGTCCTAGTTTACTCTAATTAAATGTTCTTGCATTTGATGAATGATTTTCTTGAGAAAATTTTTTAGTTTCTCCACATCAATCAACCTTGCATTGTCAATAGTAAGTTTTTTATTCTTCTCTTGTAAGGCTATGAGAGCTTTAACATGTGCATATGTTTACACTTCAACAAAAGATGCATCCCACACTACCTTCTTCTCCTCCTTGTATATTTACATGTTGTGGGTAATAAAATATCTCACATGATTAGTCCTAAATTAATTGAGTTGATCTGGCATCAAAAATTATGTAGGGTTCCTTCTTTCAACTCTTAGATTTACTAGTTCTTCTTGTAGCCTCTACAGTTCATTTTTTTGCATGTTCAACTCTAGTTTTTTCCATGAACAAATTTTCCTTTGTGGTAATTAGATTAGACTACACTATAGTGATATCACTTGGGATATCAAACAAATATTGCATGACCTAGCCTATTTCTAGAAATCTATCCAGTATGTCCTCAGGTTCTACAAGATTCATTGAGGTATTAGTGAGTGTTTTAGAATCTCTTACTTCAAAAATATTATCTAGTGGTACCATAGGCACATTGAATGATTCTTTGATATGATCAATGATGATTTCTATGTCTCCTACTACATCTCAATGTTGATGACCATAACTATAATACCTTTTCTAGTTTTAAGCATTACTTGGAATCATATAATATTTTTAAAAATCTATTGTGACCAATCCTCCTCTCCTTCTACATATAGTGACACTTGCCCACTTGTAGGATCTATGGAAATGGTGGGCTTAACTAAGCTCTCTCTCACTTTATAATGATTAGCTTCTTCCCTTATTTCCCAGCTAATGGTTTCTACAATCTATTGCAAATGGCTCATTGATGGTCTATAATCTTGTAGTGGTAATGGTGGAACTTGTTGTTGTTGTTCTTTAGTAGGTGGTTGGCTACTAGGTTGTGCTTGATGTTATTGTCTTATGGCTAGAAGGTTATTGATAGTAGTTGAGCTTAAAGCTCCCTTGGTGCTTTCTAGTTTCTCCATTTGATCTTTTTTAGGTGGCACCAACTTGAACATCTCAACATAGGAAGCATTTTGGACTTTCCTAGGGACATCATTAGTGTATCCTAAGATTCCATCTTATTTGCACAACTTGCTGATGAAGTAAGGGAATGACAGTATCAACTTCCCTACCAATTTCCCTTCAAACTACCTTTGAATTTCTAGGAAGAGCAAATGGGTGATGTTGGCATTGAATTTCCCCATCAAAAGTACACTTTCTATATCTACATATTTTGAAATTCTATTGAGCCTCTTGGTTGGGAATAAGGCATACGTTCCAATCTTGAAATAAATATTTTCCTATGCTAAGAGCTCACTGTAGTCCTTATCTTCTTTGCCTTGTGTCCTTTACAACCACAATTTGTTAGCATCAATGTCTAATCTAGTTGAAATTTGTGTCACATTGACTCCTTCATTTGGAATGTTGAGGGCCTTGTTAATTGCCTCCATTGAATAGGGCATTGAGGCTCCTTTAATCTTAACCATAGCATTTGCTTGTTTGTTTTGCTAAATTGATATGTTTCTACTAAATAACATTCATCACTATTAAATAATTTGGGCCATAAGGAAGATTGTTGAAGCTGCATTTTCACAACCTCTAGAGAAATCTCCATAAATGAATCAAGGTTGAGTTCCAAAATAATCGTGGACATGATAAACTTCTCTTGTATGGCTTGGAAGCATTCTAGAGACAACGTGAGGTGCTATCCTTGTTTAGGCATAGGAAGTATTTTTTCCTCTCCTTGTGCCAAATATTTGATAGCAGGAGTTTATTGATGGATGCTAAATGATTGAGCCTTCTACTCTACATGTTTAGATTGTGTAGTTTGTACTCCTACTTGGCCTCTTCCATAGCCTCTTAATCTCTTACTTGTTGGCTCTTAAGGTCATTCTACTCTTGGTCTCTTTGGGACCATCCACAACCTTTAAGAGTTTAAGATTGTCAAAAGTGTTTTAATTATTTCATAATGGTTCATATTCCTTCTTGTACTTTTAGTTAGATGAATTTCTTATTGGTTGATATGAGTTATGTTCTTTATTACAATTTTAGAGTTAGAGAAATTTTGAAAAGAAAACCTCTAAATGTTATATATTTAAGTGCTATGACCTTCCACAATTATCATTTCCCTATTTATTATGCTTTGAAATGGTTGGTATGGTTAATTAGGAGGATTAGTTAAGTTCTTTGGCTTAGATTTGATTGATTAATAAAGATGTTTTTATTATATTCTTATACTTATCCTTTATAATATCTTCTAGGAATTAGAAAATTTTAGCTTAAATTTTTATATGTTTGTGCAATGTACCCCCATCCCCTCCCCCATGACTAAGTTGAGCACTCCAAAAATAACAAAATCTGAGAATTTTGCATATTGGAGCTATAGTGAGGAAGTTATGGCTTTTAACTCTTCTCGTGTGCACTCAGAGAAATATTCTAACTCTGAAATGATAAAAATTCAAGAGCTCTACTGCAACTATAACAAGACATCCCATAAACATAGCTAGTGAGCATGTATTTATAGACTTTATTGTGGAGCTATGTTGATGAGGTCCCATATACATAGAAAACACTACGTTGATGTAGCCCTATTAATGAGGCAACACTATGTAGACGGGATTGCATTGATGAGGCCCTATCGATGTGGCAAAGTCAATGAGGACTCATCAACGAGGCCACGTCAATGGGAGCCCATCGATGCGAAAAAATGATGATTCATCATATCCTCACAACTAGATGAAAACTTATTCTTAAGTTCCTTTACAAAATTGGGAAGGTATGGGATTATTGACTGATACTTGACATAACAAACTAACTTGAAAAAACTAAGTGCTTGAGTGTACAAATCAACATCAACAAAAAAATATGATGTTTATGACATAAAATTGAACATCATGACATGAGAACTCAAAATATGACAATACATTCTTTGATGGCATGAAGGTAGTTGAGAAGATCAAATAGTCCTGGGTGGTGGAGGTTCCTAAGATTCTAAAGAACCTTCACCAATTTTAGGCATGTGTAATGGTTGAGGTGGCTATGACTATCCTACTATTGTTGCAACCTCCAGTGAAAGATGAAAGGTATCTAGTAATGCTTCATCTTCTCCTTCTTACTCTAGGGATCATTTACCATCCACACAACATCGTCAATGTGGGATGAAATGGGAATATTCCATAGATAGGGCATTACTAGGAATAACTCCTTAATGTTGACAAACCAGGTAGTGAATTGTTTATGTTAGACATCAAAAGCCCTAATTTCCTTTTGTAGCTCAAGGTAGTTATTCACTCTTTTGGCTAGGTTCTCAATAGCAAATATTTGATTAGTGTATTTGTCTTTTAGAATCTCAAGTTTCATGTTTACCACAATAAGCTTTTTCTTAGTGTCCTTGTGATGCTTAAACTTGACCTTGTACAAGTACAAGTTGGCCACTTACTTCTCTAGTTTTGACCATGACCATCTGACAATCAACATAGGTAGATTTGCATATCAAAGATTAGCAAGCTCCATATATTCTATCCTATCCTCAATCTACAACTGCTTCATGTATATTGTTTGTCTTATTGTAGGTATCTATCCCATCAATGATAGGTTTCCAAACTTCTCTTGTTGGAGTTTCTAGAGGGTTTCATTTAGTTTTTTATTTACTAGCTAGATGTGCTTTTTATTAACTTCTTTCTATAGACCAACCTAATCTCTATAATGATCCTTAACTCTCTTAAATTTAAGAGCCTCTGATTTTTAGGCAGCTACCTCTATTGTAGTATTTTGATGAAGTGCATGGACCTTCTTCATGGAGAGGTTTCTATTTTCAACTACTAATATCATTAGATCTATGTTTGCTTTGACTAGTTGCTCCTACTATTGATGATAAAGTTAATCAACTATTTTTTATGCTCATCAACATTTCACAAGTGATGGTTCTCTATGGTCAGTTGCACATTCTCCTAGCAGGTAAGATCTAAGGCCTTCTCAATTTTGTGCTAGGTAGTCTCTACGAAGGATTGGTAGAATACTTCCATCTTCATTGCACCCTCAACCCATTTTAGTTTGGTGTGAACTTATTCAAGAGCTTCATCTCTTGTCAATGCTAGGTTGAAAAATGCAAGGTTAGTAATTTGGACTCTTAATGGAGAAAGTTCAATACCCTAGCATTCATTCAGCTCAGCTATTTTGAGTTGCCCTTCCAAGATAAAGTTTTTTCCCCTTGACTCTAGTAACTCTAATTGAGTTATAGTAATACTATCTAGAAAATCAAAGACATCCAAAATTGGTTGTCCAATTACGACTAGTTGCTCTAGAAATTGTTCATGTTTTGTTATGCTTAATTTGCTACTAATGGTCCATGTAGACATCTGTACATCCTTGAGTGTAGTGATGTTTGGTATAGATACTAGAGGTGTATTGAGTATTTTAGTAATTCTATCAACAACCACCTCTACTATTGTCTCCTACCCTTGGTGCTACATCACTAGCACTATTGCCTCCTTGCCTTCCTTCAAGCGTACCAAGAAGGTCACTACATTCCTAGAAATTTCTAGGAGTGGTTGCTACCTTGAGAGAGATATTGTGATCTCTATAGTGCTAGGATTCAACCTTGAAGACAATTGTGTTCATTGGACTAAGAAAATGGACTCACTTTCTCTCATCAGGCTAACTATTTTGGCCATCTCATTTAGGTAACTCATCATTGGCCTATACACACATGGGTTCCCACCACGCATGCCTACTCATTGCTCTTATTCACTCAAGAGCCATTCTCAATATTCACACAACTGTTGGGCTATTGCAATGATGTCTAGCATAGTTATTTGAGTGGTAGGTGGAGGTGGTGGCTATTACTTGTCTTCTTGAATGGTTGTTGCAAGTGTTTTATCTTTCATCATCTATGTCCAATTAGCAGTCAAAGCACATCTGATAGCATCATTTGTATAATGGACTATCCCTCCATTTTGATAGAGTTTTTTAATGAGGCATGGAAAGGGGAATTCCTTTCTTCCATAGTGATTCTCTTTAAACCACTTTTCTATCTCTAGATAGATTAGTTGTGAAAGGTTGACAGGGAATCTCCCACTTAGAGCAGCACACACATAGGCAAAAAAGGGTAGTGATCCTATTGGGCCTTACCATGGGGTTAAGGTAAAAGACTACAATCTTGTAGTGAATTTTTTCTATTGGTGTTAGCACACCATACTCCTTATGGTGAACACCATAGCACCATCAAACCCATTTCTTTTTGATGCTAGGGTTTACCTACATTGGAATCTCATCAAAATTTGCCCTAGTTTCTAGCAACCTAAACACTTCAATAATGGCCTACACCAAGTAGGACATTGAGATGTCCTTGATTTTAATTGTTGAACCAGCCTACCTATTATTCTAGAACAAGAATGTCTCTCACATGTACCACTCCTTGATGGAAGTGATAATTGGCCACATGGAAGAGGTCTTTAGTCGGGCTTGTACTTCTTTAGGTGCTTACTCTAGGAAAGAGCCAAAATTTTACTCCTGGAGCACTATTTTTTGGACCTTTCTTGATCTAATTTAATTTAGGTAATCTTTTGTTAAGGTCACCTCAAGGTTTTCTTATTGATTTGGTACCTTCTCTCAGTGGAAATGTTCTATTGCTACTACTGGTTTTGGAATTTGATGAATAGATTCTACCTCAGCCTCTTCCCTAAGAGGACCCATGGTATAGGTTGCAAGTGGTTCTTCCTGGGCTTGTTCTTGGACCATTCTTGGCCATTTCTCTCTTGGTTGAGATGGTCCTCCTTTCTATGTGTGTTTGCCTTTTAGTTCCATCTATGGTCACAACATATCCATGGATTAGTAGGTATAATGTGTAACTTTAAATATTTGAATACCTTATCTCATTAGTTAGATATACTTGGCTAAGGTTCAACCATGGTAGATTGATTATTTTATTCTTATTTAATTAATTAATGTTCATTATAAGTGTCACCAGAGCTTGTTAAAAGAGTTCAACTTCTATAATTTAGTGTTTTAATGTTGATTTCTTAGTTAAACCTTTATGGGAGTTCAACAAATGGCAAAGAAATTTCCTATAAAAAATAGCACATTTGTGGTCCCCACGACTAAGAGCTGACCTTCAATAGCTACAGGGTTGAAGAATGAAGTGATTTGGAAGTTATAGGTTCTGAAAGGTTTTACTAAAAATTTGAAAAAAATCCTTTAACATTTGTGAGTAAATGTAAAAATTTCTAAGGGGAATCACACATATTTATACTATTTCTACACTACATCAACAGGGCTACATATATAGGTTTTATAAACAAAATTTCAAATATGAATATCTTGAAAAATACAAGGAATTTTTAAATGAATTTGGGGTCCTTGAAGTCCTAGACAAGCTAAGAATATGATAAGATCATTAAAGAGGATCTTTGAAGGCTCAAAAATTTAAAACTCTGAAGGAGAATGTGTGTATTGAACAAAATATGTAAAGGAGAACATGGTTGGATGCAAAAGATAGATGTATGAAAGATTTTGATTGTAAGAATGCCTAAGGATAAGGTGCTTAATAAACCCCACCAAGAGATATGCAAGTGGATCCTCCCCATAGTAGGAACATGTATTGTTTTCCCTTGCATAACCTCAACCTAAGGAATTTGTGCATCCCATAGGCAATTAATGGCTAATAAAAGTTAAGGACCAAAACTTGAAAGATTTTACCAAAGAATTCAAGTATGTCAGATAAAGACATTGAATCAAGAACATGGACACTAATAGTGAGGTGAGTTACAGGCATCATAGATAGATGATGGAGAAGGTGGAATGGAATTTCCGATTGATGTCATAAGAAGTCCCTTGTGGATTTATGTTTAAAAGTCTTGAGAGGATCCATCCTTAGTCCAGGCTAAAACCAACCACTTTTAGTGACTTTGCATCAACACTCTAAGACTGATCCACTCCCTCAAGACATAATAATATTCCCATAGAACAACCACCATTCCATAATGAGGAGAAAAGAGAAGCAAGAAGTGAGAGAGGGCCTTAGTTAGAGGGGACTTTCAGGAATGGGCAACATGTTTTTCTAGTTCCATAACCAGTGTTTGTAGTCCATTTATTTATCTAAGGGTGTGCTTTGAATTTTCGTTTTATTCTATTTTTCTTGGAGGAAACCACATCATGTAGAGACTTTATTCAACTTCCTATTATTGGTCGATATAGAATGGTAAGAAGTTTATGAAAACACTCATGCACCTAAGCAAGTAGAAGGGTACAAAGAGTATTAAGTCCCCTTAAAGTGAAATCCTATGTAAACCTTTGAATCCTTCCCAATTCTATAAATTGAAAAGATCATAAATTTATTAAAAGTTTATTTAATGAAAGGGAACTCATACTTCCAAAATAAGGAAAACCATAGAGTTTATGGATGTGTAGATGTTGTGGGCTCATTTCCTATTCCATAAAAAAAACCATGCCTTCACCATTGCTACAAAAATTTAAAAATAGAAACTAAACATTAGCAAATAAAAAATTAAGCACAAACCACCATTAGTAATAGCTATAGCACCACTATGTCCTATTGGCACAAAGCACATTTATTAACAAAAATTAGAAAGTCACACTAAAATAAAGTAAAATATATTAGAAAGTGTAAAATATCCAAGAAAAATTTAAATGTACAAATGAAGGTGTAAAACAAAAAATAGTGTAAAATAGAAAGAAGTTTTAAAATAAAAAAAGGTGTAAAGTAAAAAATAGAAAAACTAAGGATTCATGTATATGATTAGCACGAATGGCCATCTCCCCCATGACTAAGTTGGAAGGAGAAGATCCAAAAAATTGAGTGTGGTTGGCCATCCATTGAGGTTTTTGTTGCATTGGCTTGCTTGGGCTCGTGAAAAGGCTTTATCTGGTGGATGTTGACTAATTGCTTTTTGTTTTGGCTTTCAAGTTTGTATATGATCATAAATTATATAAGGCTCCTCCCACAACATTTGGAATTTGGTTTTTTATGGTATGTGTGTGGGATTTCAATGGAGAACATTATCTCCTGGTTGAAATTTTACTTTTTGTATTCTAAGATCATGACATTGTTTGTTGAATGCCTTATTCACTTCATTCAAAGACAAGGCCACCAATAAATTTTTGTTTCATACATTTAGGTTGATCATTCTTTCTTTTTATGCTAGACTTAAGTCAAGATCTAGCTCATAGGCTATTGAGAGTGTATGAAGCTTATATTAAATTAGGAGCATTGGAAGGTTTTCGTATAATAGCTTGTAGGGAGAGTAGCCAATAGGGAGTTTTCATGTTGAGCAGTAGGCCCAAAGGGAATTGTTGAGTTTTGTACTATATTCTCTCCTATATTTGTTAATAGTTCTTATTAGAATCTTTGTGATCTCCCTAGTAGTCACCTCTACTTGATCATTGGCTTGGGGGTGATAAGGTGTTGTTAATTTATGTTCAACCCCCAAGAGTTGCATGAGTTTTCAAAAACTAGCACCTATAAAATGGTTTTCATTATTAGAAATTAGTGCATGTGGCACCTTAAACCTATTCGCAATAATGTTTTCTACAAATCAAGCACCAATGGATGATGTATAGTTAGTGATGGCTACTACTTTTGTCCATTTGGTATAGTAGTCAATGGTGATGATTATATATGCCTTTCCATTAGACATGGATGTGATGGTACCTATGAAATCTATGCCCCATATATCAAAGGGTTTTAGTGGTTGAATCCACTATTGAGGATCCTCCATTCATGTGGTCATCCCATTATCTCATTGATAGCATTCGCAAGATCAGACAAATTTGTGGGCATCCTTGAAGATTGTGGGCCAATAGTATTCTTTTATCAATATTTTTATGGCCATGCATCTCCTAGCATAGTGGCCTTCAGAAGGGCCTTCATGAGCATCTTGGAGAACATGTAATTAATCCACATAAGGTACATACTAACAAACTAGGCCATGAACACACACCTTATAAAGGTGTCCATTGATTTTCATGAAGTGCTTAGCCTGATGAAAAAATTGCTACTTCTTCCTATGGTCTAGATCTTGTGCCATATCTGAAGTAAAAATATGAATGAGGATGCCATCATACCATTATGATTATGCAGGAATTTATTCATTTATTGCAGTAGCAAAGAAGAGTTCATTAGAAAATTGGTTGAAGAGTAGGCTCTCCTTCTCTTTGTTATCCCATTGTAACCAAGATAAGTGATTAGTGATCACATTCTTAGTTCCCTTTTGATCTACCACTATAGGATTGAATTCTTCCAAGATCACTAGCCACCGTGTGACATGGTGACTCATTGTTGGCTTGTTTATGAGAAAGTGGATGGCCTTGTGATCAGTTTGCATAAACACTTTATATCTAAGCACATAGTGCTTAAACGTTTCTAGAGCATACACCACCACTATCAATTCTTTCTCCATGGTGGTGTAATTTAGCTGTGCATCAACAATTCTTTGACTTATGTAGTGGATGTAATATGGACATTTTGTATCATCCAATTGCATAAGCATGACTCCCAAGGTGTAGTTAGATGCATCTATTATTATATGGAATTGTCTAGACTAGTTAAGTGCTCATAGAATTGGGGTCTCTACAAGCTTCTTTTTGAGGCTCTAGAATGCATTTTCACATTCCTTGGTCTAGATGAAGGTAGCAACTTTCTTTGTTACCTTGACCAATGATTTCACAATCTTAGAAAAATTATCTATAAATCATTGGTAGGAGCCAGTGTATCCAAGGAATGACTGAATATCTTTGATAATTTTTGGTTAACGGATAATTCCTTGGATGATCCTTATCTTTTTTAGGTCTACCTTGATCCCTTCTTGTGAAATTTGGTGCTCCAATACAATGCCCTCTTAGACCATGAGATGACTCTTTTGCCAATTGAGTCGTAGATTTGTTTTCATGTATCTTTTTAGTACTTGCTTAAGGTGGTCCAAGGCTTGCTTGAATGTATCACCATAAGTGGAGAAGTCATCCATGAATACTTCCATTCTACTAGCTATTTACTACTGAAAGATACTTAAGATTAGACTTTGGAAAGTGGTGGGAGCATTGCATAGACTAAAAGGCATCTTTCGGTTTGTAAAGGTCCCTTAATGACTTGTGAATGTTGTTTTGGCCTAATCTTCTAGTGTAATCTATATTTGGTTATAGAAACTATAACCATTTAGGAAATTATAATAGCAATTCCCAAATATGATGTCCAATACCTGATCAACAAATGGAAATGAAAAATGATTTTTGAATGTTGCCATGTTTAACAGTCTAAAGTTGATGCAAACCCATTATTTGCCACCTCTTTTTGGCACTATCATGAGTTGGTTGATCCACTTGCTATCCACAATGGAATGGATGAACCTTACCTTAAGGAGTTACTCAATTTCCTCCTTGACAATTTGCTTCAATTTTGGATTAAACGACCATTGTGGTTGCCTCCTTGGCTTCATGGATGGATCAATGTAAATGTGATGTTGGAATATCTATGGATCATTTCTAGTGAGTTTAGGATATGACCAAGAAAAGGCTATTGGCCATTTATTGAACACTTTTAGTATTTTTTCTTTCTACTCAAGAGCAAGTTTGGCATTTAGTATGACCAATTTTCCATTTTTCAAGAATGCATATTCTAGGTCGGTAGATAGAGTTTTCAACTCTCGGGACTCTTGTTTAAAACTGTTATGGATCTTCAACTCTCTCTAATTGGTATCAACATTTTCATCATTAGAGAGTTGGTGATGAACTTGCTCTAGTTCATCCATGCCTACGACATAAGTGCATGTCAAGCTCTCAGTAAGTTCCATGCACATTGTGCTACTATCAGAATCAACAGTCAACTATTGGGTACCCTCTTTTTTTGTGGCTACTACATATAAACACCTTTGAATATCTACCTCATGTGGCACTACCTACATGTTGAAATAGATGCTCGTTTTATGTACTAGAGTTTTTGCATGCAATTGCACCTTGTATCGTTGTACATAGTGCATGGAACTCATCTCTTCTTGTTCTTCCCAAATGCATTTTCTCTAGATATCTCTAGATAAAAACATTTGATGTCTATTCTTACATTAATAGTTCTTAGCTATGCCCTTTCCATAATGATTGGGAAGTCCCCCTTGTAGTTTTCAAACTTTATTACTAAAAAATTTGCAGGATAAGACCACCCATAGATAGTGGTCATAATGTCTTTGATCATTCCCAATGGAACAGTGATGATTTGATTTGTCACATCCAATCTTATATTGCTCTTCTTGAGAGGTGGTGGATTATAAGCAATATACATCTCATGAGAAATCAAGTTCACACTGGAACCTAAATCAAGAAGACCTTTACATGGTTCATTCTTAGCAATTTGTAAATAGATTAGAGGGCTTCAAAGATCAGCTAATTTCTTGAGAAGGTTGCTAGCCTATATCCAATCAAACATGACATGAGTGAGCATAATGGTATGGATTTTGGGTGGTATTTGGGTTGAAGGGGACCCAATGGAATGGTTTGTAGTGGATGAGGTAGGAGTATGATGATTAAATGCTTAAGTCTATGAGGGCTTAGTAGGGTTGTTGGTTCAAAAGAATGATCATTACAAGCATGAGATTATAAAGCTTGGTTGATAAACTAGTTGTAGATTAATAGCCCTGGTAGCATTGTGTTGCTATGGCTAGGTTGGAAGTTCATCTTACATGGATGGAGTAGGCAGTAGCTATGTTAAGGATGGAGGAATAAGTGCAAAAATAGGAGGAGGATAAGGATAAAATGTGGCATCCCTCCTAGAATGTGGAGAATGAGCTTTGTAGTATTCAAGAGGGTAGTAGTGATGTTGGAAAGGAGAAACATGACTAGAAGCGTTATGTGGAGATAGGGGTTATTAAACATAATAACCATATGGATGTAATTGCCTATAAGGGTACTACTACCTTTGTGGTGGAATCCTTCATAATTGTGGTTGATTCCACTATTAATGTTGTTCATATGATTATGGTGGAGTTCCACTTGGATAATATTGTTTTGTTGATGGAACTATCTAGGATTGCCTTGAGGATAAGATAATCTTTTGGGTGTTTATTATTTTGCTAGTTGTAGATTTAGAGAATATACTCGAGACTCCTATAAGTGTGATATGATGGGATAACATCCCTTAGGATGTTTGTATTAGTAGATGTCACATCCACCATCATCATTTAATTTAGTTTTCATAACTTCATCTACTTTAACAATCTTATCCTTAGCTCTTTGGTAGGAACATCCATATTCTCTTTGCCTCCTGTAGTTGTGATCACTACTCTACTCTCTTGATTCTTTGACAATTTTTAGAGCATCTTGGAATTTTTCATCCAATGAATTCCACATTTTATCCACCTTGGCTGAAATTTTAGACAGATTTTTGGATCGGCAAGGTCTTTTTGTTTACCACCTCATCAACTGGTGATTCCTCCTCACTATCATAAAATTGGACTTATCTTTTTCTGATAGAAGGATCCTTGTTATATTCCTTTGCACTTTTGCATTTCCTCAAATATTCTTCTTCTTTTTCTACTTACTTAATTAGCCTTTGAATTTGATGAACTCTAAGTTTTGATAGTCTCCCTTAGGCATAGATCCCAAGAGTTCTCCTTATTTTTGATCTAACTCCATCTATGATATGATGAAGTTGTTCTCACTGAGAATAATCATGGCTAGGGCATTAGTGTCTGAGAGAATAGTATTTACTCAAGGTGGTGTCCAAGGGTTCATGGTTTTCTTGATTCCATTCTTGGATCTACCTTTTCAGATTAGACACTCTGGAGTACATCTGATACTTATTATTAAATAGCTCTGGCATTATGCTCCACCTGTGGATGGCTTTGGCTCCAAGGACCAATACCAGCTTTTTTCTTTTTTGATGAGTGTCCTAGGAAATAGCTTTAGTTTTTTCCAATAATTTTCAATATTTTTTATGGAATAAGAATCATGAAAAGCTTGAAGATGTGTTTGTGGATCAGAGTTATATGCCCCCTCAAATCTAGGAATATTGTTCATATCAAGTCATCTGATCCAACTATCTTTCACACACCTAGTTAGAATGTTAACAACCTCTATAGTACTTAACATGCTTTGAGTTACTAGCAAAGGCTCATCATCATCCTTATTTCGATGACATTGATGATGTCCTCTTCTATCCCTTTGGTCATGGTGGGCCTGGCGATCATCATTATTATTTCACTATTCACCTTCATCATGGTTGTTCTTTTTGTGGTGTTTGTTAAAAATAGAAGAGGAGAAAAAGATGTAGATGAAGAGGGTAAAGAGTAAGGATTGTTACCACCATGGTATCTACTAGATCCTCTTCTATTGCATTTCCATGTTTGTTAGTTTTCTTATCCTCTTGATGCTTGTCCTAGCCCCTGCCTTGACTACTATTTTTACCTAAACCTAGGTTGTTGATAGTGGATTGTAGATTCAGGGCTACACCCCCATCACCAATAATAAGGGGTGGAGAATCTTAATGTTAAGAGCCCCTAAAGGGAGGATCCTCATTGTCATTTTGGTTAAGTAGGAACAAGGGATTGGTGAACCGTTTTCCATTCACAAACTCATGGTGCTTCTCCTAGTATCAATCTTTTTTGCATTATGTTTTAGTGGGAAAATAGTATTTGTGGTCATAATCATGCACAATGTACTACTATTAAAGATCTTGGATGTCCAATATCCTAAGAGTTTAAAGAATCATCTTAGGCATAGATTGATCAGGAGGCATTACAATGTTGCCTTCCATATCTCGCCATCACAGTTGTTCATACTGATGCATGATGAAGGTGAAGTGAGGCACATACTAATCTTGGTGAGTATACACCACCTTGCATTCTTGAGGAACTGGTAGTTTAGTATCATCATGCCTGTGAGAATAAGAGATTTTGTAATACAAATAGGATATTAGTGTGTGTATGTAATTATATTATTTGTGAGAATGATTTTGACCTTAGGGTTAGTCCAATAGTGTTAATGATGTTCACTAAAGCTAGATAGCACATGTTTCAACAAATAGAGTCCCTAACAAAAACTCTAATGATGAGTGGTTGAGTATCCCTATGCTCAATCATACGAATTAGAAAACATTCATGCATGATCTGATCAAATTCTATAGACTCTATGTGTTCTAGTAGACTATTCTTTTAGGAATTAAAATTTGTCCTAACAATCATTCATTGACTTATGAATTACACTTGTGATGCATAAAGGTATGGTTAAGTGTAATTAAGGCATATGAATTTTATTATTTTATGTTCTATGCTCCTAGTGCTTTAAAATAGAAAATAAAGTAATTTAATAGCTAATTTAATTTAACTACTTAACTAGTCCTAACATAAGTATTTGGTCCCACATTCTACACACATTCTGAACCCATCTATCCACTACTGGGGTTACCAAGCATTATGCTATTGGGTGAACTAAGCAATAATAATGCTAGGATTACCAAGCGAGTACATGTTTACACTCAAAGTAGTCATACTTATGTGTTTAATCTATTTAGCTTAATTAATTAACTAATCACTTGAAGTCTAATTTAGCTTAGTTAATTTTGTAATTAATGAAAATAATAAATGCATAAATGAATCATTAATCTATTTCAAGTGTTGCAAGGTTTTAGCAAAAGGCTCATCTTTATTATTGTTCACATTGGTGTGTTTAGGTACAATAGTGCTTGAATAAAGATCCATACACTTTCTAACTCTTGTTGTAGGCACTCAGAGAAATATTCTACCTCTCAAATGATAAAACTACAAGATCTCTACTACAACTATCATAAGAAATCCTGTAAACATGGTTGATGAGCACATATTTATAGACTTTACTATGGAGCTATGTTAATGGGGCTCCATAGATGCTGTAAACACTATGTCGACATGGACCTATTGATGGGGCAACACCACATAGACAGGGCTACATTGACGAGGCCCCATCAACAAGGCCACATCAATGGGGACCTATTGACATGACACAATAATGATTCATTAGTTATACAAATGGATCCTCCCCAAAGTAGGCTTTAGCCCTTAGCACCCTTGTAGAACCATGCGTAAAGGTATCCATAGGCACTTAAGGAGCTGAATTTAAGACATACCTCTCTAGCAAAACACACATGTTAGTATCACTAGATTGGAAAAATAACACTATATTATACAAAACCATAAAGTTATGATTAAATATATAGTATGATGAAATGAACTGTAGAAGGGATTATTGAAATTGGGACATGAGGTGTCTTACCATAGGCATAATGAATTCATGTGTGTAATCTATGATTAAAGTAATTATTAGTGTTTCTATGCAAGATTCAAACCAAGTCCAAACCACTTTTCGATGACATCACATTGTCTCATCCCTAGGGTTCACAACCATAAGACTACCACTATTGCAAGGTGTATCATCACTTGGCAACATCATTTAAGAAAGGAGTTTTATTAGTAGCACATTGTTTATTTTTTATATTTTTGAGAAGTTGCCTATCTTCAAGCATGGGTAACATGTCTTTCTAGTGGAACCTCTAGAAATTTTATTTTGTGCTTTTTATTTCATTTTACTGTGTTAACCTTACTAGAGGACTACCTTCAATCATGGGCAACATGTGTTTCCAGTGAAATGGTAAGGTAGCACTTATTGTACTCTTATTTCCATTTTTCTTAGAATGTAAGAGAATAATACATTTTTGGTAACAAGATAGAACTCATAGTAGTAATCTTAGAAAATCTACAAGTTTCCTTAATGTCACATCCTTTTCATTCCCACATGGTTCTTTACTTTTCTATCCAAGCATAATCATCACATGTTTATTTTTATGTTAATTGTGATAAGAATATCATTATGACTATGGTAAGAACCTCTTATTATTGGAATAGGTGGATGGATGTCATGGTCTCACTTTATTAGTAATCAATCCTTCATGATTTAATAACATAGAGCAATCTTCATCTTATTGGGACTACGTTTGCTTTATTCCATGTATTTTGTTGAAAATTAACAAGAATATGTACAAGAAAAATAATGATAAAGTATAAAAAAATTTTAAGAAACATCAACAATTAAAAAGGGAGTAGGAATGAAAAATTGGCAAAGAAGTGAAAAATGTCAAAGAATAGAAAATTAGTAAGAAATTAAAAAAATGTAAAAGTATAGGATCATATGTCAAGAAAATAGAAAAAAGTAAGAAGAAAATGAAAAACTTAGTATGTTTCTATGTGTGATAATGGATACCCCACAACTAAGATTAAGACTAGTTAACCAAAAAATTAAATAGGTAGAGTACAAATTAACGAACTAGGTAGAATCCCTAATTGAGTTATGATATTCATAATAGAATTTGACCTACTATATATTTACTAAGATGAACTTATGTGGGCTATATAGATGGTAAATCTACATGGCACTAGATGAATAAGTCTCTTGGATGATGTATGACCCCTTCCAAAGTGTTTGGAACTTAGCCTTTTGTTGGACATGGTTGGGATTATAGTATAGGACCTTATTGCCTAGTTGTATCAACACTTGATGTATTCATGCATCGTGCCTATGCTTAGAGTACTTCTTATGGATATCATTATTCTTGAGTGCTACTAGCCTATTTTCCTCTAACAAATTAATGTTCATGAGTTGTTCCTTCTAGGTTGAGCTCAAGTTCAAGTCTACTTTGCAAGCAGTAGGTAGAATTTGGAACTCTAGCTAGATTGGAAGCATAGGTAATTTATCATAAACTAGCTCATAGGGTAAGTATCCAAGAAGTATTTTCCATGTGGTTCTATAAGCCCACAGAGCATCATTCAGCTTAATGCTCCAATCCTCTGTAAATCTACGAACCATCTTAGTTAATATTCTTGTGATTTCCTAGTTAGTTACTTTAGCATGACTATTTGCTTGGGGATGATAGAATGTCGTCAATTTCTGGTTCAACTATTGTAAGATATTTTTAAATTTAGCACTAGTAAAATGAGTTTCATTGTCTAATATCAGCATCCTTGGTACTCAGAATCAATTCACCACATGTTGTTGGAAGAATTTGGCAACTGTTTTGGTTGTACATTCTTTAACTATAGCTTCATCTACCCACTTTGTATAATAATCCATGATCACTATGATGTAGGCTTTCCCATTTAACATTGGCATGATGGATCCCATGAAGTTAATTCCCTAGATATTAAATGGTTCTAACAGCTATATCCATGATTTTAGTCCTTTATTTATGGCTATTATTGCTCCATTTCAATGACATCTTTTACAAGATTAAGTAAAGTTATGGGCATCCTGGGATAAGGTAGGCTAGAATTATCTTACTATCATTAATTTTAGTATTGTCCTATGTCCTACATAATGACCACCACATGGTCCTTCATGTACATCATGTAGGATCCTATGTTGATTGCATTCTGATACGTACCATCGTACTAACCCATCAACACAAATATTGTAAAGATTCCTGTTTATCTTCATATATCTCTTGACTTTATGAAGAAACTATTCTTTCTATTTCTTACCCCACTTAATAGGAAGCTCTTGTGTAGTTAAGTAGGTCATGTAATTAGTTGACCATAACTTCTCTATTGAGTCAACAACCATTATTTCTTTCATGAATAGATTTTTATTAAGAAATTGTTTAGATAATGGTTCTTCTTGATCTTGTGAGTCCCATCTTAGCCTTGATAAGTGATCTGCTACAACATTTTCCATGCACTTCTTGTTGATCATGGTTATGTCAAATTCTTGTAAAATGATAAGCCATTTGATCATCCTGGGACTTACCATTGGTTTATTCATTAGGAATCGGATTGCACTATGATCGGTATGGACATAGATTGGGTACTTGAGCACATAGTGTCTGAATTTTTCTGGCACATACACCATTTTCATAAGCTTCTTCTTTATGGTGGTGTAGTTGATATGTGCTCTAGAGATGCTTTTGCTAGTACACTATATATAATATGGCCTTTTCTAGTCATCTAGCTATGTTAGTACTACACCTAGTACATAATTTGAAGCATCTATCATGATATGGAAAGGATTAGACTAATTTGGATTGGTGTCTCAATTAATTTCTATTTCAAAGTCTCAAACACCTTTTCACATGACTTTATCCACTAAAATGGTCCATCCTTCTTGGTTCGTTCTACCAATAGTTTTGCAATTTTTGAAAAAATCTCTATAAACCTTCTATAATATCTTGTGTGGCCTAGAAATGATCTAATATCTTTGATAGTTTATAGCCTTTGGGTGATGTTCTATATTACTTTGATCTTCTTAGGATCTACTTCAATTCCTTTATATGAAATTTTATGTCCTAGCATGATCCCATCTTGTATCATTAGATGGATTTTCTACCAATTGAGCTTTAGACTTATCTCTGCACTTCTTTTTAGTACCTACTCTAAATGGACCAATGCTTATTTGAAGTCTAGCCCATAGGTTGAAAATTCATCCATAAATATCTCAATGTCATTGCCTATTTGTTTTTGGAAGATGCTAAGTATTAGTCTTTGAAAGGTAGTAGACACATTGTAAAAACCAAAAGGAACCAACTTGTAAGTGAATGTTTCCCATAGACTCATGAATGTTATCTTCTCTTGGTCTTCTAGTTTAATGCGGTCTAGTTGTATCTGCTATATCCATCAAGAAAACTATAATACTAGTGTCATGCAATAGTATCCAGGACATGATGAACAAACAACAAAGAAAAAAAATTATTGAATATTGCAAAGTTCAACAATTGGAAATCAATACACACTCTCCACTTGCCCCTGTTATTTGGAACAATTATTGAAGGATTGACCCATTCACTATCTGCAATGGGATAAATGAATCCCACCTTTAGTAATTTATCCAACTCTTACTTTACTACTTTCTTAAGTTTAGGATTCAACCTTCTCTATGGTTAGCATTGTGGCTTAACAACTAGATTTTTATACATCTTATATTGATAAATTTGAGGATTAATGGTTGTTATTTCATAATAAAACTAAGCAAATGTTGTTGGCCATTTATTAATCACTTCTAACAATCTCTTCTTCTATTCTTTATCTAGGTTGGCATTAATAATGATAGGCTTTTAATTGTTTAGAAAAGCATATTCCAGTGCTACTAGTAGGACCTTTAATTCTAGCAATTTTGGTTCTAATTTTTCTATGATCTTAAGCTATCCCCATTCAATTTCTTTTGCTTGTTCTAAATGTGGATAAGTGTTTCTTCTTATTAGCTATTATAGCTTTTTGGCTTCTTCCATGTAGGTGCTTATAATTTGAGTTGTTGGTTCCATGTATATTTTTTATTCTATTTCTTTAGTAGTAACCAGCCACTATGAGCCTTCTTTTTTAGTGATTGCTACATACAGACATCTCTACACACACATTTCTTTGACACATCTTTTGCATACTATGTTGTTCTCTTGTTTAACTGCCCATATTTTCTACACATAATTACAATTGTTATCATTATATGTGATACATGGAACTTTACATCATTAAAAAATTTTAACTTCATCCTCAGAAATTTCCAAGAACAAGTCTTTGATTCCAAGCTTAGCATCCACAGTGCTAAGCCAAGTGAAACACCATAAAATTTTAGGATTCTCATGCTTCAGAAGAGTCTCGAAGTTTAGGCAAGGACTTCCACAAGTGCAGTGTCATGATGGTTCACACTAAGAATAGACTATCCAGTCTAGCAAGTTTTCTATTTGTAGGACTGACAGACTCGCTGGACTCTCCAGCCTGCCCAATTGGATAATTGACTCGGCTGATAGTCTACCCAATGACCATGCTAGGAGTTGTCGAAAGTGTTTGGGATGAGCAAAATAGTTTGACAAGTTTTCTAGTGAAGAAGTCTACTATGCTACGCTATGCTATGTAGCGTAGCAAGCTTTGAAAGATAGCTTCTCAAGCATCCATATGCGAAGTGACAGAATGATTGCAAGACAAGTCAGAATTTAGTCAATGCAAGGTGCTACGCTATGCTATGCTATGTAGCATATCACAACGTAGCAAAGGCAAAGTAGAAAGGCCCATCTTGCCAAGTGATTCCAATAAGAAAATTGCACTTGGCAATGCTTCGGCCTCCAAAACTAGTTGCCCTGCTTAGCCCTCAGGCCTTGAGCAAAATTTCTTGCTAGAAAATGATGGATTGAACAGAGAAGCAAGGTACACTAGCTACTACGCTGTGCTATGCTACATAGCATAGCACAGCATAGAAATAATGCAAAAACAACAAAAATGTTTCAAACACAAGTTCAGTGAGTTCAAAGGCTCTTCAGCATGAAAGATAAAAGTTGTAATTGTTAGCATGACTAAGCCTCAGAAAAATGCTCTTTGGCTCCTACGCAAATTTCTATCAAGCCCAGTGGCTATGCTATGCTACACTACGTAGCGTAGCACAATGTAGCAAGTAGCTACTTATGCTACACTAATGTATTCAATAGCATGAGTAGTACAACACTAGCATGGAAGCATTACGACCTCTTCAGGTAGCTCTAGAACTTGTTGGCAATAATTTTTCTCACTCTAGCATCTCCTTAGCAAAATCAGCAATTCCACTCCATTTTGCATCCCCCTAGTCAACCCCTAAAATTTTTTTCCTATGCTTGATCCTTCTTGTAAGATCAGGGAAGACGTAGTCCTGGAGCATAGGCTCCACTTTGCTTACATTATTAGTACATTGGATTTCGACACATGCAATTTCAGCAGTATGGTCACAGCATAACAAACTTCACATCTAGCTTCGCATACCTACATGGTATAGGCATGTGAGTATCTTGTAGGGCCTAGGACACGTGGCATCTAGACCATTTTTCTCTCCTACTCCTAGTCCTATAAATACCCCAACAAACAATGCTCGAGAGGTTGGCTTCAGGGTTGGCTTGTTGGTAGAAAAGATCAGCTTTTTGGCGTAGTTGACTTCTAAGTTGGCTTTTAGAGAGCATAGTTGGCATTTTTTTAGCATCCTGTTCACCTTTGAGTTCTTTGGTTGGTTCCAAACATCCTTTTGTGAGTCGAGCATTGTTGCATCTCAACGAATAGAGTGACAAGTAGAAGACTTATGACCACACTGTTTAGTGTAAGCAGTGTCTCTCCAGTCTTGCACAACCTATTTTATACTTTTCAAACAAGGAAAAGGATCAAATCTATGACCTTTGGGGTGGTGCACTCTCTCAAATTTTTTTTTGGCTACGCTATTACTGTGATCGCTGTTTCTTCATTATCTTCACCGCTTTACATTTTTTGATCATTGATTTGCATTCGTGTGTGTCGCTCCCATAAAAAAAATTTATGTAAGCTTAAGATACACTACTTAAGTCCCCATATGATTGACTAGACCATTCAAGGCACCCCACTTCCATTTCTCTCCATCATGGCCCTCGCATGAATCTGGGGTTACATTGTTCGCCTAACAACCTCTCGATGTTCCAGCCACCGGCATTTTCAATCACTACACCAAACTCTTTTCATAATACTAAGGAACTCTCCCTTATTTTTTCTACATGAATGATAAGGAAATTTATAGGATAAGACCAACCACTGATAATAGTAATCACATAATCCACCTATCCTAGTGGAACGATGATTGACTAGTATGCAAGCTCTAGCTAAATATTTCTTTTCTTCAATGGTGGAAGATTTTAGGCTATATACATGCCTTATAATATCAAATTTACCCCTAACCTAGAATCAAGTAAATCCTTACATAGTTCATGAATTGCTATTTGGAGGTACACCAAGGGACTTCTTGGATTTGTTCTTTTCTAAGGAAGTGCTCTTGTCTTTATCCAATGTGTGATGGTATGAGTTAGCATGAAAGTTGTTAATTTTACATTAGAATATGATAGAAGTTTAGCATTTCTTTAAGGAGTGAGTATGGGTGAGGATGAAGTAGATGAGGTTCTCATCCTTTGAACCTTTTCTAGGCTTGTTTGAAAGAACAACCATTTCTTGGATTGAGATCCATTCATAATTACTTCCTCCTACTTGCTCACTACCCTCGTTGCATTCTTTTTTTGTGGCTATGACAATAACTCACTTTGCATTTTAGGTGATGGCACTAGTAGTAGAGGGTTAGAATGCTAACTTAATGGACTAGCCATTGTTTGATGTACATATGGATTAGAATCCATCCTTGGAGTTGTAGGTTTATAGTACTTAGGTGGATAATACTAAGAAGTGTGAACTATGGTGTTTCTAGGATATATTAGATGCTACACATAATATCCATATGGGTATCGCTATTGATATAAATACTATTGCCTCAATGATGACATTGACCATGTTTGTGGTTACTACAACTATTACTGATATTGATCATGTGGTTGTGGATAATATCTACTTGGGTAGTAAGCTAGTTGGAAGTTCTATTAGTAGTTACCTTGAGGATAAGATAATCATTTTGACATTTTCTTTTTGAAAAATCTTGGGTTAATTTCATATGCCCCTGATTCTTGCAAGTATGTCATCATAGGATAGCATTTCTTAGGATGTTCATACTGGCACACTATACACCCTTCCTTATCATCTGAGCTTGAGTTAGTACATTCTTCCATGAAAGTAGATTTTTCTTTTTATTATACTGTTCATGCCCATAGTCTCTTTTCTTTTTCTTCTTCTTTCCCTTATTAAAGGCTTGTTCCGTTCTTTCTTCTACAATCTTTAAAGCTGTACCAAACTTTTAATCCACTGAGTCCCAAAACTTTTCTACCTTGGTTGCTATATTGTAGATAGATTTTTGAATTGGTAGAGCTTTCTTCTAGATCACCTCTTCTAAGACTTCTTCCTCTTTTTTGTCACACATTCGTACATCTCTTTTTCTAATAGATGGGTCTTGGTTATATTTCCTAGCTAATTCTTTCTTTTTCAACTCACCTTCCTCCTTTGTTACTTGGTTAATTAGCTTCTAGATTTGATGGATGGTCATCTCTAATAGTTTAACTTAGGCATATAACCCAAGGATTTCCTTGGTTTTATTCCTCAACCCATTGAAAATGTGCCTAAGGTACTCACTTTGGGAAAATCCATGGCCTAGGCACCTATGCAGAAGAGAGTAGTATCTATCCATCATCAAATCAAGGAATATCCCTTGGCTTTAGCCCTAGATCTGCTTTCTAAGATTGGACACCCTAGAGTAAGTTTAGTATTTATCATTGAATAGTTCAAGTATGGTACTCTACCTTCTAATAGATTCAGGTTCCAATGAGTTGTACCAACTCTTTTTCTTCCTAGTGAGTGTCTTAGAACCAACTTGAGCTTTTGCTAGCCACTTTCAATATTTTGTAGGGCACAGGCATTGTGAAACTCTTGAAGGTGATGTTGTGGATCTACATTATACACTCCTTTAAATTTAGGAATATTATTCATATCAAGTTACTTAATGCAACTATATCTTACATGCCTAGTTGGAATGTACACTACTTCCTTAATATTGATCATGCTGCAAGTAGCCAATAGGGGCTCTTCATGGTCATAGGATTCATACACTTTGTTGGAGTGATGTCTCCTTTGGTATACATATTTCTCTCCCTCTCTTCATGTCTATTCCTATCTCTTTTTAGTTCATGTTCTTTATCTTCCTTATTAAGATACCTTAGATGATTCTCATGTCTATCATGAGCCCAATGACTCTCTCTGTCATGATCTCTAAACCTTCATTCCCTTCAATCAAAGTCCACTGATGACCATGAGGAGGAAGATGAAACAATTAGATAAGAATGCTAGGTATTTATCCTTCTATGAGTTTGGAATTCATCTCTTTGTGATTCGGCAAAAACTCTAGGCCTTAAGTGCTACATGTATTTAGAGTCCTCTACTTCTCTTCTTGGTGTCTCTATGAGGGCTGAATGTAGTTGTACTTTGAAAAGTTCTTCCCAATGAATAATAGGCATTTGTGAATTGACTTCATGATTAGGATGGATTGTTTTTTGCTACAAATGCATCACCATCAAGTTCTTCTAAGATAACAGAAGGATTGACCTACTTTCCATTATTATTCTCATGCTTGGTTTTGATAGTAGTGTCTCTTTGCACTTGTGCCTCTATGGGTTGGTAGGGTCTAGTCATGTGTTTTATCACATGATACCCCTATTACATGTGGCTCAAATTCATTCCCCTTAAAGTTGTTTGAAGCATGGTAGGTGTTGAATGCTATGGAGGCAAAATGATGTCACCTTGTAAGTCTCTCCACCTCAACTGCTCATCTTGATGAAAGATAAATCTAAAATTAGAATAATAACGATTAGTATGAGCATATGAGATCCATTTTTGCATAGGCATACTTAATTCTTCATTGTCACATATTCTATCATTACTTTTTTTTCAATTCTTTGGCAAGTGACAATTTTTCTTCAAGTGTTGAAGCTATTTTGTATATTTGACGCTTAGTTAGATGTATATTATTGAAATTGGTTTTAAGGTATAAGAGTAGACTTTGTAGTTTTTAATACAATGAACTTTGTAAGATCAACTACGTAGCACACATTAACACATCCTTGACAATAGTGCCAATGATGAGTGGTGGAGGTATTCCAACACTCTACCATACAAGTCACGAGTGCTAGCACATGACCATATAGTAATATGTGAATGGATAATATAATTATGTTAGTAATTGATGTTAAGTTCAAGATCGTTGTCTTCCTACTTTGAGTTAGTGAAGTTTAAGTGTATGGTTTAACTCTTAGTGGGGCATGTGATTAGTTGATGTTGTTAGGCTTTAATTAATCCTAGTTACAAACATAATGAAAGTTTAGAATAATAATCTAATCTAAGTAATGATGGAAATGTAAATCTACTCTAGCCTATAGTGATGAGCATCTAATCATAGTTTACCATACACACCTTAGGCTCATATAACCATTATTGGATTACCAAGCATTATGCTATTGTGTGAACAAAGCAACAACACCACTAGGATTACCAAGTGATTACACTTATGCACTTGAAACTAGTTGTACTCATTCCTCTTTACTAATGAATAAGTAGAGTAGAGTACTTTGAAAATGTAAAGACTTAATGAAGTAAGCATGGAAATTATTCTAAGTAAAATAGTAAAACTAAGTGGATGCTACAATGATGAGAAGCAATCTCAATCTTTATTTCCAAACATCAACTATGCCCAAGTACACTTCACTCGAATAAAGATTTCATACAATTGCTCTATACCATACTACAAGCATTGACTCTATTGCTAACTACAAAAACAAATTGTAAGAGTTTTCCTAAGACTTGGAATGAAAATTTATCGATTTTGTGCACAAGAACTAATATTTATAGGTTTACATAGATCCCAAGACATTACATTATCTATGACATAGGATGAAGTATGACATCGTATCCATGACATTGTTGATACTATATCATAGCTGCAATATCACATCTTCCAAAAATTTGACTTTATCAATACCCTAATTGAAAGAGTTATAGCCATACATTCTACATATCATCCAACATCTCTACATATGAGCTAGTAAATGCTTCATCCCATTCCATGTAAATTGTATATTAGCATCTTTCGTATGCTATCAACCATTGTGTGTCTTTCTATATAGTTACTAGTATGTATAGTCATTTTTGCATCCATATTGTTTCTACACATGAACTACATGATGTGATGTTCTTTTGTCTCATTGTCCAAGCTCTCTACATACCATTGTATCTCATATCATTATACATGATACATGGAATTATTTTCTTCTTGATTTCTTCATTATCATTCTCCTTAAAAATTTCCAAGGATGGATCAATGGTGCATAGTCAATCCTTGTCCATAATGATGGGAAAATTCCATTTTTAGTTGTATAAATGGATCATAAGAAAGTTTTCTAAATAGGACCACCTATTGATGAGGGTCTCAATGTCCTCCATCTATTCCAAAGGAATAGTGATGGACTGATATGTGAGCTCAAACCTAATGTTGCACTTTTTTAATGATAATAAGTTTCATGTTTTGTACATATTCTAGGATATTAAATTATATCTAGAACTTGAGTCAAACAAAGTCTTACATGGTGAATTTCGTACAATATATAAGTAAATAAGAGGACTTCTAAGATTTGTTTCATTCCTAAGAAGGTTACCTTCTTAATCTAATTAGTAACAACATTGGTTAACATAACAATTTGCACATGAGTAATTGGGTTTAAAGGTAGCTATTCTAAGACATGGGATGATGTTGATGTTGGTGTGGGATCCACATCCACTAATGCTTATTGATGAAGCATTGGTTGGTTGTGTTGATAGGATTTCTTCAATGCAATACATTGACATAGCTATGTTGATGTAACTATGTTGATGTGTACTTGTCGACATGATCCCATCGACATGTGCAATGACATGTTGATGTGTACCCATTGATGCAATGTCTATTTTTGCCTATAAATATGCATGATTCCACTATGCATTAGCATTCTTTTGTCAATAGAGTAGCCAAACTCTCATGGTTTTATTTTGTAATCTTAGAGAATAGTCAGTGAGTGCTTGCAGTGTGGATCTTAGTTAGTTGTATGATGTATTATTCAAGTGGAAATGGTCTTGGACACATTCCATGAATAGTAATAAGATTGAGATTGATTCTTATTCATTGAAAGACTTTAACTTAGATGAGATTTACTTTTCATGTACTTAGTTAATATCTACATTTCATGCAAGTTAATGAATTGGAAAAATGAGAATAACTAGTTTTGTGCATAAACATGTATTTTCTTAGTAATCCCAACAATGTTATTACTTGGTTCACCCTATAGCATAGCCCTTGGTAATCTCATTAATGGATACATGGGTTTAGGATGTGTATAGCAAGCTAGAAATGGACACTCATCACTCATAGGCTAGTTTAGAATTTATCTTCTTATTATTTATTAGATTAAATAATTAATTCCTCTATTATCATTAGGATTAGCATAAGGTTAAAGAAACATCAACAATCACATGCCTCACATTGGACTAAACCATACATGACAAAGCTACTACTAGTCCAAGTGGGAAGACAATGAACTACGATTAGTAGTTAACAATCTATATGCCAAACTATTCTTATCCATGGAAGTCAACTAGATCATGTGTGAATGCTTGTAATTGATATGGTTAGGCATAGGAGGTATCAATTGTTCATCACTTACATAGGTTTAGATGGAAAGTAGGACAAAAAAAGGATGCTTCCAAGGCTTACACTAAAAACTACTTGCATAGACTTATACATCATGAACATGTGTTACCTCCACCACCAAGGACAAAAGTAATAGTAAAAACCTTAGTATCGAAGGAAAATTATACCAAGAGAATCACATCATGAACATATTGGAAGCCTTAGATATTATCACCCTTCCATGAACCACCTATAAGAAGTTTCTAAAATTATGAGTTGGAAGCATGACAATTTTTTCAACCTATTTCTAGCACAAAGAAGCCATGCCACTACTCAAGTGAATCCTACTATACCTCATTAAGAGCATCCTCCTTAAGAGCATTCTCGATGAAAGCGCCCTCCCGAAGAGCACCCTTCATTAGAGTGACCTTTCGGAGAGCATTCTCGTTGAGAGCATCTTTCCCAAAAGTGTCTCTCCTTGAGCTGGTCCTTGAAACACCATAAATTTTTAGGGCATCCTTGCTTCACCAAGTCGTCGCAATTCAGGCAACGTCATGTCGCTTCGACAAGGAATGGATGTTTCAAGTTTAGGCTATACAGTTTGGAAAATTTTCTAGCTGGGTAATTCATCCAGCTGACCGCCTACACAGAAGTGATGCAGAGAGTTGTCAACAGTGCTCAAAATATGCATTTTACATTTGGAATAAATGGATAAATTTATTACATATAGTTAAAAATTTCCAAATCATAGTTAGTCAAAATATAAAGATAGAACACAATTAGAGTTTAAACATGAAATCATATAGAGATAGAGAGTGGTAACTAGGACTTAAAAGAAAAATTAAGAGGAATATATACATGAGATGATATCATAATGAAAACTAAGATGCTATAGAGAAGATGTGAGGAAATTTTGAAGCTTTATCCCTTAAGCTAGCTATTGCATCTTGTTGATGTTGTTTATTAACTACATAGTAAACAAATCCATGAATTAAAGAGAAAAATGCTCAAATCATTGACAAAAATGGTCTTAGGAATTATGAAACTCTATTAATCTATAATAACTAAACTAAGAAAAATATGTTCTACGAAGAAAATGTAGACTTAACCTATCACCTAAGATCAAGAGTGATAAGAAAATGATGCAAAATAAAGTAAAATAATGAAAGAGAAATAACATGAATCCTAGGATAAAAAAATGGAAAATATTAAAATCTAGATGTAGATAGGGACAACAAGAAACACACATGAACACCAATGTATATGAAGGTATTAAAGCCTACTTTCTGAAAGAATAAAAGAATAGCTTATTTTCTAGTGTATAATAATCCTTGTGTAGAGGTGAGATGATATTCTAGATATTGTAAAATGTAAATGTAATTAAAATTTGAATATAGCAGAGATTTTGAAATCAAATTGAGGCAAATGAATATAATTTTGACTTATGGTTAATTGATATAGTGCTCACTTTGCTATTGAAGTTAAAGGAGAAGCAAATATTTAGGCACTTCTAGCTTTATTCATAACACTATAGGTGTAACATCCTTATTCCCAAATATTGTTGCTACATAACAAAGATGGTGCTTCTTCATAACAACTATTATCATTATCATAAAAAGACTAGAAAGGGTATGTTGTAATTGATACCTAAATGGACATGTTATAATAACGGACATGCCTCTTGAGGTAATCTTTGAGGGTTTGAGCTAAGGCATTTATACCTAGGCTTAGAGGTCATGCCAACATGGAGTGATGAAGCTAGTAAAGGTGAGTCATGGATGCTAGGTGAAGCACGATAAGAAGAGGACTAGGCATCTCTTTAGGTTAATTGTAGGCATAACCATGGTGGAAGTGTTGGATTTCCTTTAAGGGATAAATGTTGAAGGAAGAAAATCCCAATGAACACTCTAAGAGCATGATCTAGATACACCATTCCATATTAATAAAGCATNAACCAATACTTAGAGAATGTAGTTGTCATAATCTTCTTTCTATTATTTTGCTAGGGTATAACCATGATATGAGAAAACAAGTCTATATTGTACTTGTTAGTTTATAAACTCAAAGTATTATCTTATTATTTGAGGATCAATATATCCTTTATAATTAAAACCTAGGTCATTTATAAGTTATAATGTCATCCATTCACAAACCTAGTAATGTCATTTTCATAGAATATGATAGTTTGGATCTTTTAAAATCTTGAAATTTTGAACTTAAGACCATGTCCAATGCATAGTACTCATTGAGGTGATTCCAATAATACAAATTTCATCTTGATTAAGCTTATTTTTTGAGAGATATCGATGTTCAAATTTTTTCATAATGCATGCTTAAATAAGATAATAATAAAAAGTTAAAAAAAGAAAGTGTGGGAGGTTGTGGATTCAAACCCAAGCCCAACCTACCCATAATTTAAAATAATTTTTTTAATTTAAATAAAAAATAAAATTGAGACCCAAGGGGCTAGGGCTATTATTAGCTCCACACTGTCAATGACAACAAGGCTTACTATGATGTTGCATGAGAAGGCTATAAGGCCTGGCTATCTAGCGTTGTGGTCAACCTAGTGGCTAGCCCAGTATAACTAGGGCCTACAATGTCATTGTATAGTAGGGTCACAAGGCCTATCCACATAATGTCACAGCCAACCTAGTATCTACATAGGATCTCTTCCATTACATCCCACCTCTACCAAGCTAAGAATGCATGTTGCATCATCACTCTCTATCTCCACTATCTACCTCCATCTTGAATACATTGTCACCTACCTTCTATGCTACTATTGTTGCTAATGCCATTATCCATCAGCATCGAGGATCATCATTCCCCTCAATGCATCCTAGACACTATCAACACTAAGAATTGTCATCTTCTTCAGCACACTATGGTCATCCCTTGTGCCAAGGATCATCACTCCTTCCAACATACCGTGGCCACCACCAATAATGAAAATCATCATCCCCTCTAGTGTTGCTAAAATCCTCAAATGTAACAATTCATGTAGGCCCTTATGTAGGCTATGGAGACCATTGCATAAGCCATGTATGCCCTACTTGGAAAATGTAGGCCTCACCTTGTCTATAAAAGCCCTAGGAGGGGCCATGTAGGCCTAGGTAAAGGCCACCTGGGCTATACTATCCTCCAATGTCACATCCACTACCCAATATTTCTTCATTATTATGATGCTTACCACTGCCCACTACCATTGTATCTTTTGTGCTCTCCTATCACATGATACCCACCAATGTGCTCTTCTGGTACATCCTACTCACTACTCCAGCACCATTGGAACTACTGCTATTGTCCATTGTCTAGTGACTACCCTTGTGCTAGTGAAGAAAAAATGTTTCCATCAATTGATGAAGAATTTTGATTTTTCCATCAATTGATGGGAAGTTTGAATTTTTCTATTAATTGAAGGAGAATTCTAATTTTTTGCCAATTAATGGAAAGTTCAAATTTTCCCATCAACCAATGAAGAATTCCAATTTTTTGTAAATCGATAGAAAATTTCAATGTTTTCGTCAACTCATAGAGATTTCAAAATTTTTGTTAGTTAGAAAGAAAAATGTTAGTTTAAAATTAGGAATGTGGAAAAATTTTTCAAAAACAAAAATTAGCATGCTAGTAGGAAATGAGATAAAAAATTTTTAATTAAGAACACTCATCTTGAAGTAGTACTGGGATGGATGACCTTCTTAGGAAGCCTTATTTTTTGTGCCAAAGATTCTAGACCTTAGAATCCATAAATTTTTATTTTGAGAGCCGTTTCTAGTGAAAGAAGAGTCATTTCCTATAGATTTCAACCTTTTGCACATAATGGTGAAATTAAATTTGTTCCATGAAGCTCCAAAAATTAGTTTTTACTTGGATAACATAGTATCTCAAGACTTTTAGAATCTCTATTTTATCATAACTTGCACATACAACATCCATTTCTAATATATAAATAGTTATTTCCAACATTTTTCACCCTTATGAACTCAATGGTGAGGCTAGATTTATCATTAGGGTACTTAATAATTTAATGATACCTTAAATTATGCCTTAAGAATCCATAACATAAACTATCCAATCATACCTACTAATTTAATTATCAATACTTACAATGTAATCTCTTAAAACTTAAGATTAACTGTTTAACTTAAGTAGATATATAATCTTAGCTTCCTAACCTCTATTATGTTATTAGGACATTGCTGGAATAAGTGTTTTTAAGGGGGTTAGAAATGTTGCTAAAGAAGTCTAGGTAATGTAGCTAATCATTACTAATAAGGTTAGTTGGAGAATTAGTTGCCAAACTAAAATTTTCAAGAAGATCTATATCAATTTGTCCTACAACTAAATCATATGATAGAATAATATGAAGTGTCATAATCTCTTTCCAACAAGGTGTATGATGCCCATGAAAAGAAATGATCCCTAAGAGAATCCAAGAATGAGAGTAAAATTTGCAACATAAAACATGCTTACAAGATCTCTAGTGAGTGAGAAACAACACCCACTATGTCCACCTTGGCTCTTAGATTGACATGAGTATTGATGCCCATGCATCTTAGTAGAGTTACAAGATTTTGATGTTGATGTCTTTTGTCTACAAGAATTCTTGTCATGGTAATTTCTATACCAATTCCAACTAGACTAAGAAAAAAGAAATACAAAGGTATTTACAAGCAAAAAGGTTCTTATGGAAGTTCTTCATTTGAGCCATTGAGATTAGCCTATTGTAGAAATCATAACATGGATGGTTGAACAATCTTTTATAAAGAAGCCAAGTTTCAATTGGTACAAGGATTTGAATGTAATTTATAGGATATGATTTTTAAAATTCTAGAACGTCAAATGATGGAAAAGAAAAAATAATCAAGATTTTGAAAAGGTCACATAGCTTTGGTATTAATTCTAAAAATCTAGTTATCAGAAAGATGTGTATGCATGGTTAACACATATTTAATTGCCAAATTAACATGTCTAGATGTCAGACTATGCCAAAGAGGATACTTGATTAAGCAAATAAAGGAATTTTTGAAGAATAATCTATTCCTAAGATTAACTAATCCAGTTCCATTTATACTTTGTGGAGACTTCAATGTGAAAGTTGGAAGTAGTGTTTATCAATTCTTAAAAAATGGATGTGTAAAGGAATCTTTGGAAAATAAACTTGATTTGAAAAAGATATTTCCATTAATTCAACATGAAATTCCATTGTCCAATGCATAATATGCTTACCTTGAATCTTCAAGAGATAAATCATATCACAAAATTCAAGAACAAATGCTATTGATAAGTAATACTCATTAAGAGTCATAGTTTACTAATTTCTCTACCATGATTAATGAAGATGGATCAACAAGATTTTTCATTGAGACCTTGGATCATATCAGGTATGATGTCCAGTTCTTCCAAGTTACTAAGTTACTAGAGTTAATTTCTAAAGAAGAAATTTAGAAAAATCAAGATCAATTTTTGCTATCCCAAACAAGACCATCTGATCATATATCATTTATGGTAGAATTACAATTACTTCCATCAATTTCTAAGGTTGATCAAGATCAAGAAATATCTTAACCTTAATTTTATTTGTAAGTTTTGATATTTTCATTATTATTTAATTTATATTTTAAATTGATAAGTAAAATTTATATGATAATTCAAGTTTGGAAAAAATATTTGCTCTACCTTCACCAAGATAACCATATATGAGTTGCAATTTTTGTAACCCTAGTTAGGAATGGTGATTAGTAGCTGATAGATATCTAATTCACCTCTTTTCATTCTCTCAGAAAATAAGTTAAGTATTGATAAAATAATATTTTATACTTATATATATTCTTCTCACATATTTCTTGTTTGTAGAATAAGAAAGAAACAAATTCAAGTTCAAAGAAGAAATCAAATTATTTGAGCATAGGATCTTAAAAAAGAGCATTAGAGCTAGTGAATGTGGACTCATTCAAGGATGAACAAAACATAAGAGGGACATATTGTAACATTCCTATTCCCAATGCTTATTGCTACATAATGAAGATGGTGCCTCTTCATAACAAGTGTTATCATTATCATAATAAGATCTGAAAGGGTATGTTGTAATTAAGACTTGAAAGGACATTTTGTAATAAAAGATGTGTCTCTCAAAGTGATCTTTAGGGGTTTGGCCTAAGGTATTTATACCCAGGCTTAGAGGTCATGCTAGCATGGAGTAGGAAAGCTAGTAAAGGTGAGTCGTGAGTATTAGGTGAAGTAGGATAGGAAGAGAACTAGCCATTCCTTCTGGTCGATTGTAGGCCTAACCATGGTGGTAGTGCTAGATTTCCTCTAAGGGATAGATGCCAAAGGAAGAAGACCCCAAGGACCACTCTTAGAGCATGATCCAGATACACCATTCTATATTAATAAATCATTCTTTCCTCTTTTCTTCTACATTTTCCTATTATTTTCTTTACGCTTAATGTCAAATGTTACATATATTTGACATTTGCTCTATTATCTTCTTATGCATAATGTATGATATAATGTATATTTGACATTTTGCATGACATCTGGGAATGAGATGTTACAATAGGTGATGGTGATAGTGATGATAATATTACCTAGTAACATTAGTCATCATTGACAAGGTAGATGGTCTCTATAAGGGCTAAAACAAATGCTAGAATAGGTTTAGCAAAGCATTGTTAAGGATTTCTAGAGCTTGACATTAAGGGTCTTTCTTCATGATGACATTAAGATAAAAATATCATGTTCAAAATAAGAAATCTCTTTAAAATTTCTAAATTTTAATCTAATTTAAGTGTGGAATGCAGGTATTTATAGGTTGGAATTGATACTACTAGTGTGTAATGCATACCATTATTGATGAATTTTGTACTTTAGAAATTAAATCCACTAATAAGAAGTAAAGTAGAGTCCAATCATATAGCTCACAAGTGTTCATGCATGATCTAGTTGAATTCTATAGACTAGGACTAGTTTTGTTTTCTAGATAGCTAAATGCTAGATTGTTGGTCATTGTCTTCTCAATCACATCTATGTAGACTTAATTTATATGATTAAATGTGATTAAGGTAGATGATTAAAGTATTATTTTTTAAAAATTAAAATATTACATTAGTTTATAATTTTCAAAATGTGGTAGTTTCTACTTGTTTTTTTTTAAATGCATTATTTAGGTTATGGGTTTAGGCCTAGAGGGCAACTTCATGCCTTTATTTTGTATGCTTATCTATGCATTTGATGTGAAGGGTTTTATGATCTTGTTTTGATTCTTTAAAAATCCAAATCCTATTGGGGGTAGGAAACTTCTACCATTGCTCCAATCTTCATGAAGAATAGAATATTAGAGTAGAATGTTGGAAATGGTTTCATTTTCAATTCATTGTATAGTATCATTAGGCAATGGTAGAAATTTTGTGAAACTAGTGGTAACTCTAATGGATATAATATTAGATATCTTGCTAAATGGAATTTATAATATTCAATTTAATAGTGTTCAAGTTCACTTAGAAGTAAAGTACTAAAAGAAAACTTTAAGAAGTATATCTAACATGATACATTATAGGATTATATAGGAATATAATGATGTTTCAAGTATGCCTCAAACTAGCAACCTCTTGTTTAACAAGATAATGAGCTAGCCACTTGGGGAATCTATCACTAGAATGAAAACTAAAATGATGATATGGGACACAAGAAACCCATAAAACATATAGTATAATTTTAAATTGGTAACTGCAATGTATGAATTATGGATTCTTTTAGATACTTGGGTCTTCAATGCATTAAGGAAAGAATAGTAGGAGCGAATAGTTAGAGGAACAAAAATTGTCTCTACAATTAAAAACAAATATAAGACATTAGGAGCTTGGGCTTGGAAGGTCAAATAAAAAATCTTTCAAGTAGTCATTTATCCTATTATGTTATATAGATGCACAATTTGGGACCAGGTCTTAGTGCAAAAAGTTGAAATGTTATTGTTACTTGATGAATGAAAGGTGAAAGTTCAAACATCCTATTCTATGGGAGAAGATTAAATGGGCTCCAATTTCTTCTTGTGGGTTTTGAAAACATTTTATAGTCCCACTATTTTTTAAGTAACGATAGGATCATAATATTCATGTAAATTTATATTTTAGAAACAATTTTGAAAATGCTAATAAAAGGCATAGTGGCAAAGTCATTGATAACCCAAAGTTTAGGTTATGGGTTCATTTTTTTAATCTAAAGACTTTCTTTTCAAAAAGCTTATGATTGAAAAATGTTCTAATTTTCTTTTTGCAGACTTCACTTTACAAATTTGGATTTTTTTGAAGTAACACAGGCTCTTCAAATTCTTTTTATATTACCATTGTTGGAGGGTGGTATTAAGTTTGGCCTTTGCCAATTATATCTCATTCTCATTGATCTCTTTTTGTAGGCTCACATGTTGCTTGTAATGGTTTTTAATATTTTTGTACTTGGTAGCCTCATTCTTCTAAGTTGTGATCCCTTCTACTTGATATCCCTAACTTCTTTCATTAAGAGGTTTTAATTTTCAGCTACTAAGCTATGTACATCTACATTGATTATGACTAATTGATCCTAGATTTTCTTGAAATGGTCTTTCATTTGGCTCTTCTCCTTCATAATTTTTAGCAACCTCTGGTTCTCCTTGTTGAGTTCTCTATTTTTCTTGTGCATAGTGGCAATGTCCTTATTTAGTGTATTGATCATTTGTTTTTGACAAGGATGCATTGTGAGTAACTTTCTCCTTATCCTTCGCTATCTTTCTTTACTTAGCCTATTGTTGGTTAAATGTTTCATCCCTTGTGAGGCTAAGTTAGTGGATTTTTGGGCTTGATAGTTAGGCTTGAAGTTGTGCAACATCTCATAGCTATTGATTGATCACCTTTGCTTGTTGAAGTTGAGTTTTAGCTATGACCAACTTCCCATTTGTCTTAATGAGCTTAGATTGGATAACAATGATATCTTCAAGAATGTTGAAGATATCTAGTATCAATGACCCAAGCCCCACTAGTCTATCAAACACTTTCTTCTGTTGGCTTTTGCTCATTCTTGATCCAGAACCTCTTTAATAAGTTTTTGTATACATTTGAATATCTTCCATTGAAATGAATTCTAGTGGTAGTGCTATAAGAACCTTTAAGGCTCCATTACTACTTTTATAGTATTTTTTTCTCCTTTGTATGAATCATCACCACAATAGCTTTGTCCTCCTTCTTTAGCTTGACTAAAAAAGTTGCACCATTGCCTAATAATATAGGATATTTTTCAATAAGCAAGGTTACTACAAGCATATACAGTAAACCTATCAACCAAGAATTATAAATGAGAACAAAGCTTTAAAAACAAACAAAGTCATTTATTTGTAAACTAGATTTAGTTTAAATTATGTTGCAACCAATTATTCTTTAGAACACATCATCAAAGCTTTTCCTAGAAAAATGGAGAGTATAATAGTTTTAGGAAATAGTATTGTCTATATCATGATCGTAAAACTGCACCATCAGTAATCTTCTAGAAAAAATTTGCATTCATCAATTCATATCTTGTTGTATATGTACTTCGATATGAATCATTATGTTCCAAATGGTCCTTATCAATTAAGTGAGAAACCTATTGTAGTGTAACCTCCACCATAGCCCTTCTTCCATCTTTGGAAATAGTCACACTATTAGTGTTTAGCCCCAATAGACTGTACTCCCATACCCACCCATGCTCTACA
>MNCI01014168.1:0-34989 GCA_015680685.1 Gnetum montanum
TACTAGTTTTTAAGCACTTACACCTATTCATTAAGATTATTAAAGTTAAATCATCATCTTGATTCCTTTTATCCTATTTATCAAGGGTACATGAGGGATTTAAAGCCTATTTACCTAACACCATAGTTTTTAATGTCCCTCAATAAAGTGTATCTAAGTGTAGGTACTTATTAGAGTAAAGTGTATCCAAGGCTATGTACTTCTTAGAGTCCAACCTATGGATCCTAAGTTGTATTTTCTAACCAACAAGGCAATACCTCACTGATATTCTTAAAGGTAAATAATTATACAATAATGCTTGTCTCCTACATGCTTATATCTATTTTGATAGAAGGTTTACTATTTGGAAGAATATCTCACGTCTTTAATCTTTTAAGCTACTGAAATTCCACTTATGTAAAAGAAATTTATTTTCCTCTTCTTCTTTGTACATAACTTGAATGACAAGAGCACCATCAACATTCATCCTTCTTATTTATATCTTTAATTCAAGAGGCTCCATTATACCTATAATTATATCTATAATTTTTTTAAAAATATATAAAAGTATTAGTGATATTTTTAGCTTTTTTTTTAAATGTCATTTCCTTCAAAATTTACTTCAACAATTTTCTTCATATATTTTATTAATATTGAATTCTTATGTGAACGTAGCGCTAAAGCCACTCAGGTTTCCGTAGGAGACAGTTTAAACATTAATTTACAAACCATATTACCGAAGCATATTTGAGAAACTAAAACATACATATGGCCAAGGGGAGCCCACCTCACGTGAAGATAGAAGCATAGAACAACAGATACTCGGTGAACAGAACAGAAACACTGCACATTACCAGGTGACTGTGAAGGACTAAACACCATTTTTATTTAAGGCATATGGAGAGATGCTACTGTGATTATTAAGCCGAGATGCGCCTTGTTGATACCGAATAGGGTATGTCGGATAAGTTGCAATACCACAGAGTCTGCAAGAATTGTAGTAATAGTTTTGTTAAATTCTCATGTATCCAGACTCGCCCCACTCTGTTCCCCATGAATTTTTGGCAGTCCAGTAATCTAAACCTTCTGCGCTGTCATAACCCACAACAGTTACTCCATGGTTCAGTTTATTCCCACAGTAACTTGTGAATATTCCCTGCAAAACAGCACGTACATGATTTAATTCCATGAAACGCAATTTTATTATGTTAATGCTAAAACATTGCCAGAGTTTAATTTCATGAAAATGTATATGTACTCCTCTGTAGAACAGCAAGGTCTCATTCTGGCTCGCACCGATTTCACCCCAGGTGGCATCTTTGGCCTCATAGTCATCCACGGGCCACCGAGTTCGTGTTTCTGATCCATGGTGGGTTGGTTTTGGTAGGATTTGTGGACACAAACAACCAATTGTTCCAGGGGACTCTGAATGCAGGCAATATGCTTGTGTTCCCTTGCGAACTTACGCACTTTCTGCTGAACCTTGGGTGTTACCCGACGTCATCCATATCAGGGATGAATTCACAGAACTCTGGCACCTCCCTTCTTCTACTGTTGGTCTTGTTTAACTATTCGTAGAACCTGGCACCAAGTTGCGTTACCAAAATGGCTTGTCTGGAATTTTAATTACATGTCAGCATTATGCACAAAGTTGCGTTACTGAAATGGCCTATGTAAAAGTCAATGTTAGTCAATGTTATGTATAGCGTTACCAAATTATGAACCGTCAGCCAAAAAATAAGGATTAACCTTTTATTCATAATTATGTATAGTGACTAATCAACACCACTTGCTTTTACTTCGCCATGAACTTTCCTAGAAATATCAATGTCCATAGAAGCTACTTTGACCCTTGGAATCCACATGTTTTTAAGAGGATGTAAATGTTTTGAATACTATTACCTTTAGAAGCTAAAAGAAGATGAACATGCAAATATGCTACATAAGGAGAATAATAGCATATGGTGTATTATTTGTAAGAAACTTTGTAGGCACATAGCCACTTGGAAAACTAAGATGTAGGAGTAACATTAATAGTAAGGAAATATGGAAATTTGGAAGTTAGAACATCTCGATAATGGTTGTGCAAGTTACAAGTTTGATACCAAGGGCATGTTGAAACATGTGCCAATTGTGAGCACAGTAAAAATACATGTTCAACCTATGGTGTTAGGTAGATAGTTGGCCATAGAGAATCATTATCAAATCATTTGCCTATCTTGGGTTAGGTTAGCCCATATTGTTGGGATAAAGGTACCATGATGGTGATAATGCAAATGTAGATAAATAAGTACAACTTGAAAGTAAATGGGTATGGGGCTTTATGACAATTGTTGCTCATTTATTATATATAATAGTGGTAAATTTCTATGTCCTTAGTTATTTGATTGTAGGATTTGAGAGGCTTTGACCTAACCTTCTTTATGAAACGGGTATTTAAAGAAAACAAAGAGGAACATGTTGTGTTGGATTTCATTTATTTACTACTCATAAATCTCTCTTCTCATATTAGTGGCTCCCTCTGGATTGAATCATTTTACCATGAGGAGCAAGTTTAGAATATTTCATTTTTACCTGTTTATTTTAGTTTAAAGAATTAAGGTAAACTACTTTAAATTATTGCTCTTATAGTTTCTTATCTTAGTTACACTGAAAAAGTCTTCCTTCTATTTTGAAAACTAGTTAATGTTTATGTATAAAATGTAAAGTATGCTATATTTGTCACATTCTTTTTAATTTTTGTAAAAAGGAATTATATTACTATTAGTGAAAATTGTTCAATTATCATTTTAAAATTGTGATTGTTTGTCTTACTTCACACAATTGACACCATTCTTTCTCCATGGTGAATCCCCTCCACTGGAAAAGCAGTGTATTAAATGTTGAGAGATGTGAAGGAAAATCCATCCAAATGGAAGGGAAGAAGAATTCTCTTTGTTCACACAGGTGGCCTATTTGGAATGTTTGACAAGGAGAAACAATTGCAGCCTTTGATGGGGAAATTTGAAAGAATGAAAATAGATGATTCTGTTCTGGAAGAGAAAGAGTGGGAAAATGTTTTAGTTGCTAGTAGAGTGCATCTTGTTATTTAGATCTAGATTGAGAAACAATCTTAACCATAGATATAAATAAAATTATGGAAAGAGGCTAGGTAATCTTTAAGAATTTATATTCTAATTGATGCAATAACATTTTGAGACTTTATGAAAAATTTAGTTTATATTTATCAATCTTGGTGGTGGAGGGTTTTTTTTTTCCCAAAATGTTGTAGCATCTTGTTACCCATGATGTGTTTACTTTTTTGTTATCTTTATCTACAGGAGCCATGGATGAAGGCTTTTTAAGTCAACCAGGGCTATTCATAATTCATTTAAATTGTTGAATATTTGATTTTTAAAATGAAAAATTTAACATTTTTGAATGAAGGATATCAATTAAATTGCTAATAGATTTACAAGGATTGTATTTTGGAAATGTAATGTTAGCTAATATTTTTTGGTTTTTGAAATTAAATAACTACTCTAATACTATATAATTATCTATTTAATATTGAGTCATTTATTATCTACCTAATAATGAGGTGTGTAATGATTCATTTTTTCTTAGGTTCCTATCTTGATGTTTGAGTTACAGGTTATGAGTGTGCTTTGTTAGGATAATGCATATAATTTGGTTTTGATTTGGGGATTTACTTATGATTTTATAATTATAATGGACTTGAATGGTATTAACCATGCATTTGTGATTTCTGTGCTTGGGTATTGATTTGTAAATTTATCTATGATATGATAACAGTGATGGATTTGAGTTTTGTTAGTGTGCTTGTGTTCATGATTTGTATGGTTTGGTGTTGATCCAAGGATTTATCTATGATTTGATGATGATGATGAATTTAAGTATTATTGATGTGCTTATTTTGATAAATCTAAAGTACTATTGATGCACTTATGTTAAGTGTTGTTGATATGCTTATGTTGATGGATTTAAGTGTTAGTGATGTACTTGATGATTTGCATGATATGGACTTGTTGATTTATCTATGATTGCATAATTGTGATGAATTTGAGTATTGCTAATATGCTTTTAACCTATATGTTGAATGCTACCTCTTGTATGCATTTGTTGGATGATGTCTTGGTGATTGGTTGAATGACCTATGATGATGATGTGTTGATGTGTACTACTATGGATGCATGAACTAAGTATGTAGTGTTCACTCATTTAGCATCTATTAATGGAATAAAAAAAAAAGGTAGTTTATTGTCTGTGAGGTTGCTACAATGTTATACTTATTCATGTGCTACATGACCATATCAAAATGATTTTATAAATTGATTAGAATGTTCCTCTGTAAACTCTTTGTGTGTGTGTGTGTGTATATATCAAGCAAGGTATCTCACGTTATGCTTTATTGTATGTTCATATAAGTTTGACATTTTTTATCTTTAGTTGTGCAAATGCTTAGTGTTGAGTAATTAGATTTGGAAAGAAGAAAAAGGTAATAACAAGTATGATCCATTGCTATTTTATGATTTTGTAGTATGTGAAATGAAAAGGAAGAGGAACTTGACCTATGAATCAAGGATTACATTACTTTCTTAAATGAATTTTAGGAGAAATCAAATTAATGAAATCAAACATAAAATTCCCTCTCTCAATAGATGTATAAAAGTTGCATGATTGTTTCTATAGAAATGTTCTTTTTATTCCTAAAAGGAAATCTTCATGAACTAATTGTCAAAAAAACTTAGTACATTGATACAACCAATTAAATGACTCATTATACCTCCACGACTAAGTGAAAACTCATCCATGAGTAAACAAAAGTAGGATAAAGCTTCTTACAAAATGGAGAAGGTATGGGATTATTAACTAACTCTAATTGGTTGACTCTAAGTATTGAATTGTACAAAATTACCAAATTACAAAAATGGATGTCCTTGACAATAAAATTGGATATCTTTACAAAAATGGACTTGTAGGAACCCTCTAGTTACCAAATATGAAGTGAAGATTAAACAATGCTAGGTGGTGGAGGCTCTTGTGGTGCTAAAGGACCTTCACTAGGCTTCAAGGCTCATGGCAATGGCAGTGGTTACTATTGAGGCTTGAAACATCACCAAAAATTCATGTTGCAAATTGTAATTTTCACTTTCCAACTTGAGGTAAGATTTTATTCTAAATGTAAGATTTGTAGTCCAAGAGCTACAATCTTGCATACTTTAGCTTTTGGGACTGAAAAATGCCTTAGAAGTTACTATTGCCTCACTTCCCAAGTGGAAAAAGTTACCTCATGTCTATATTTGGGCTTGGGAAGGTTGAAAATGCCTTGTAAATTGCTAAAATTGGCATTTTCATGAGGTTTTATAGGGGTATAGCCTCAACTATGCTAGACCCATCTACCCCCAACATAGGTGGTGTTGGATTTTCATTATCATTTTCAACCCAGCATAATCATCAAAAAACCTAGCATAGATGCATACATTTTGGCATTGGAATTGTTGGGATTTTCCATTTTCATTTTTCCAGGAGTGGCTAGCATAGTCATCCCAAGCTTTTAGTAGTTGTAGCATGATCAACATAGTAGTTTCTAGTAGTTTCGAACAAATGTAAATGGCTAGACCACCTAGGATGCATTGAATCCCATTTTCGGAGGTCCCTAGGATTTGAGGTTAAAACTATTCCAACGCTTGGGATATTTTGATTTTTGTTCCAACAACCAAGTCTTCCAGGTCTAACAAGGCTATCATGTTGCAGCTGCTACTTCTAGTGGAAGATAAAAGGCATCAGGTAATGCTTTCATCTTCTCCTCCTTACTTCATGGGTCATACAAAGTCCATGCAGCTTCACTAATATGGACTGGTACAAGGACATCCCATGGACATGGCATTGCTGAGAACAACTCCTTGATGTTGACAAACCATGCTAAAATTATTTTTTTTTGATATCAAACATCTTTACTAGGTTTGGTAGTTTATGATAGTTGTTCATCCATTTGGCCAAGTTCTCAGTAATCACTTGTTGATCTATGAAATGGCTCTTGAGGAGTTCAAGCTCTAGGTTAGTTGTCTTCAACTTTTTCTTGGTTTCTTTGTGATGCTGGCCACTTGCTTCTCCAATTCAGAACTTGGTCTCCCTAGTGTTAACATCACAAAGTTTACATATCAAAGATTGGTGAGCCCCATGTATTCAATTATTTATTCTATCTACAATTCCTTTAGGTGGATCTTTTCTTTGTTGTAGGCATTTAAGTTGTCAAAGATTGGCTACCATACATCACCTCTTTATTAGAGTTTCTAGGGGGTCTCATTCATCTTTGCCTTGGTTAATTGGATTTCTTTCTCATTCACATACTTGAAAAGCCCCACCTAGTCCCTGTAATGATTCTTAACTCTTTCAAATTTTAGGGTTTCATTCTTTTAGGTAGCAACCTCGATGGTTGTTTTTTGGTGAAGCGCCCATACTTCATCCATAAATAGATTTCTATTTTCAGCTATCAACCTCCTTAGGTCCATGTTTACATATTTGACCATATGGTCCTTTTGCTCCTCAACATTGCATAGGAGATGAATGTCCTTGGTAAGGACCAAGTTCACATTGAAAACTTATGCCAAGTCCTTACTAGTGTTGAAGGTAAGATCCTATGATAAGGATACATCAAAGATTACAATCTTCTTGGCATTCTTAGCCTTCTTAAGTTTATTCTAAATTTGTAGGAAAGCTTAATCTCTTGTGATGGCTTGGATGAGAATGATTGGATTAGCGAGATGGGCTCTCAATTTCATAACCTTAGTAGCCAACTGATGATTTTCGGTGGTGGCTGCTTTGAGTTGAACATTGGGAATGATGAGCTCATCCTTAGTCTCCAAAAGCTCTGACTGGGTAGCAATGCTTTCTTTTGAAAGATCAAAGATCTTTGAAAGTAGTTGCCTAGTTTCCTCTAGTTGGTCCAACACCTCATTGTGTTGGGTTATACTAAGTCTTAAGCTCCTCACTTTTATGAAAACCTACACATCCTTAAGTATAGTTATGTCTATCATGGTTATTGTAAGAGCATTGAGTGCTTTTGCCACTTGATGGGCCATCCCTTCCATCACGATTCACAAAGTTTTCTCATGCATTCCATAGCTATGTAAGCCTTTGGTATTATCTTAATGATAGATGGTGATGGTGGTTGCTCCTCTTCTAGTAGCTTAGCAGCTACCTTGTCCTTTATCCTCTTTTTCCAAGATGTGGTAGGAGCATGATGGAGTGTATTGTTAGTGTATCAGGCTACACATTCCCTTATGTAAAGTTTGTGAATAGACACAAGAAGGAGAATGTATTTCTTCCTTGCTCATTCTCTTTGAAGCACTTCTCAATCTCGAGGAAGATGAGTTGAGGGAGGTTGATAGAGAATTTTCTACTTAAAGTAGCACACACATAGGTAGAGAAGGTCATGACCTTGTTGGACCTTACTGTTGGGTTTAGATGATAGGTTGCAATTTTAAAATAGGCTCTCTCTACCTAGATGAGTCCACTTTTCTAGAAATTTTTATCAAAGTTACCCCTTTATTAGGTAGGCTAAGGGCTTCCACAATGGCCTTAACCGAGTGGGAGATAAATATGTCCTTTATCTTTGCTATGACATCTCCTTGCCAGTTATTCTAGAAGAGATGTGTTTCTCTCATGTAGCATTCTCTACTGGAAGAGAGAATGAACCACATGGGAAATCCATGCAGTTGTGTGCAGACTTCCTTTGGCATTAACTCTAAAAAGGTACCAAAGTTAAGTTCCTGAAAAACTAAACTTTGGATCTTCTTGGAATGAATTCATTCAAGGTAGGCCTTGGTCAATCTAACCTCCAAGTTAGGCCTAGGCCTTGGCACCTTATCCTATCACAACTAGCTAGTCTTAGCTATGGGAATCTAGTTGGATAGATTCTACTTTAGGCTCTACTTGAAAAGGTACCGTTGCATGTGTTTTTGCTTCTTACTCTTGGGGCTATTGTGGTTGCTATCCCCATCCTCCTCATGACCACTTTTGCCTTGGTTGGATGGTCCTTCTTCTTGTGGTCCCCTCTTTGGTGCCACCTATGATCACAGCATAACTAGGGATTAGTGTTTTCATGCATAACTTCTAATGTTCTTGATACCTTTTTTCTTTTGAGTAAGTTACACTTAGATTAGTTGTGACCATGGAAGATTGATTTTTTTATTATTACGTTATTAATATTTCATTCATTTAGCAACCATATTTTATTGATGAGCTTTAACTTGCTATAGATAGTTATTTTAATATCATTTTATTTGTTAAATCTTAGGAAGTTAAAAAATTTAGAAATATTTTTCTATCATAAACCATAGGTTTGTGACTCCCACAACATAAAGCTCATCTCTAATAGCTTGAGGGTCAAAGAATGAGTTGATTCAGATGAGTAGTTTAAAAGTTAAGGCTTTGGGAAGGTTATGGGCTTAGAAAATTGCAAAAATGCCACATGTGTTATGAAGAAAATGTAAAAATTTGCCTAAGTTTTGATGTGTAGTTATATTGATTTTCCCATGTGTCGATGGGGATGTGTTGACAGGGATCTGTTGATGTAACCATAAAGAAGAAATTTCCACATTAAAAACTATGGAAAAAGAGTTTCTCGATGAAATTGGAGTCTAGAGAGAGCAAAAATAGCCTAGAATAAGATAAGTCATTAAAGAGGGCTTGAAATTTAGTTGAAAAAAGGAAATTTGGATGGAATTTTATTATCAAGGAGTGCAAAACTAGATAATTCATGATGGAAAATATGGTTTTGAAGGCTAAATGATAATGGGATAAGAAGTTTAACTATCTAGAACAAGAAGTATCTAAGTGGGTCCCCCCCATAGCAAACTTATGACTTTAATGCCTTTGCATATCCTCATACCTAGGAGTTCGTAGGCACCAAGGATGACTAATGGTCATGGATTGTTAAAAATTGAACCACATAAGAAACCAGCAAAGAATTAAGACACACCAAAATGGACACATTAATTAATCATGATAAGAGACAGTGAGGTGGTAAATGAAGAGAATAGATGATGAGGAGAGAGTATGGAATGGAGGTTTTCATTTGGACCACATGAAGTCCTCTGTGGATTTTGTGATTAATGTGCCTTGATATTGTCTCATCCTTAGTTGAAAACAAGTGCATCCACTTCCAATAACTTCGAATTGGCACACTTAGATCATTCAACCCCTTAGAGTTCATGAACATCCCCAAAGATGATCCACCATTCCAGAAGAGAAGAAAAGAAAAACAAGAAGTGATGAGGGCCGTAGTTAGAGGGATGCCTTTAGGCATGGGTAACATATCCTTCCATTTCCATAACTAATGCTTATAGTCCATTGTGTTTTTTAAGGGATGTACTTTGAATTCTTATGGTTTTTTTTTCACGAGAACCACACCATGCAAAGAAATTGCTTCTTGTTATTGGTTGATGGTAGGAATAATGAGGAATTAATGAGAATACCCATAAAACTCTAGGCAGTAGGCTATTACAAAAGGTGACAAATCTGTAAATTGTTTAACTTAGAAGGAGGGAATGAATAAGTTCCCCAAAATAAAAATTAATCAGTCAAAGCACACATCAAATTTTAATGTGGTTCCCCAACTTGGGTAGTCCATACTCAGAGGGTACTTTGCTAGTATATTGATGAGCCACAATATCACGTACGCAATATCGTGGCCTTCCATGCGATATGACGTATGTGATATCGTAGCCTACCTCATTGCCTATAAATAAGAGGTAGGCACACTTGGTTTGCATAGTTAGTATTAGTCCCTTACCCAAACTCTTGCCTTTTCTTCCTCTCAAAGTTAGAATTATTTCTGCATGCCTGTAGTAGGAGTCATAAAGTGAACGGATCTTTATTTGAGCATTGTGTACCTGAGCACACCTTGTGTACGACAATAAAGACAAACTTTGTGATAAACCTTGCAGCATTCAGAATAGATTAATTAATGTTAATTACTGTTACTTAATGCTTTCCTTAGTTAATTAATGATTCTCTCTCACCCTACAACTCTCCTAAGTAAGCACACACAATACGATCACTTCGAGCATGCGTGTAACACTTGGTAACTTAGAAACAATTAGCGTTTGGTAATCCCAGTAGTGTTGCACTGGTTCAGGATGTGTACAACAAGTGAGAATGGATACTGGTGTTAGGATCAATTAGAGCCTAGTTAATAAGTAGTCAAATTAAATTAGTTATTTAGTTATCTCTCTCCTCCCTTATTAGAAATAGGACATAAAAACACAAAAAAGTATAAAAATCATATGCTTCAAGTTTACTTAACCATACAATCATGACATACAAGTAAGCTTGGGAAGATAATGATTGATCAACCCATTCTTGTTCCACAAAGGCGCATAAGCACTTGGTCCTAAGAATTCAACTGGATCGTGCATGGATGCTCGTACTCATATGGTTGGACATAGGGATACCTCATCGCTCATCATTGGTGCCGTTGCTGGGGACTTTGTTGTTTGTGTGCTAACTAGAATAGAGGAAATCTTTCACATCATTGGAATGAACCCATGGGGTTGATTAAAGAAAAATAATACATTGCACACTAAATAGATAATCATGTCTCCTTCTTTGTACAAAAGTGTTTCATCACCTAGGTATGATACAAGGAATAATCAGAGGTGTAGTACACATGATAATCCGCCAGTCCCTCAATAGTTTCATGTGGTATATGTTCATCTCAATGAATATGTACTGAACTTTACCTTTATCCTCCACCAGGATGAACAACTACATTGGCGAGATTTAGAAGGTAACATAGTGTTGTCTCTTGATCGCTCTGTCCCAGGCACGCTTCTTCATGATCTCACACGAATTGGTATGCAGCACTTACAGGCAGAGTATGTTGTGCATGATCATGACTTGAGAGAGTATCGACCCACGGAGGCACAACGTCAAAGGGACTTACAACAGGAGAGATGTCATGAATCCATAAAGGGAAAGTTGTTGTACAATGTTTCACATGTCTTGAGCCAAAATGAGGGTGGTGAATCTACCTCAAGCAGTCGACCACACAATGATGTTCCTCCCGTTGACTTCAGTTGAGGGGTTGGGTATCAGAATCTTTACTCAACTATCCATAACCTAGATTTTGGTACCAATAGACATAAAGGGTTTGAAAAAGGAACATGAACACATGGCAAAGATGGAATGAAGGGTAAGAGGATAAGGATAAGGACAAGATGGAAAAATACTATGAGGATAAGGGTAAGAGAAATATAAGTCATAGAAAAAATAGTCAAGAAAGGGGATGAGGGCACTCTAGAGAAACACATCGTAAAAGAAGGGAGAGTAGGGAACAACATGGGCATCATAGACGCCATAGACGAGACGATCACTATGAACCCCTACTCAATACTCGAAGTATGTTAGACATAACTGAGGCTGTTAGAATCTCAACAAGGCACCAAAAAGATAGTAGGATCAAGAGATTAGACATGAACAACATCCCACGATTTTAAGGGGGGTACAATGCTGATCCTCAAAATCATCTACAAGAATTTCATGATGCATGTACCTTACAAAACATAGAAAGCGAATGGCAAAAACTTAAGTTGTTCCCATGGACACTAGTCAAAGAAGCAGAGAGTTGGTATTAGTTCTTAGAATTGGAATTCATTCGTAGGTGGAGTACCATGTTAGAATTGTTCAATGATAAGTACCAAATGTACTCCCAAGTGTCCAACTTGTGAAAGCAAATCCAAGGATGGAAAAAAAGGGCAATGAACCCTTGGATGCTACCATGGGCCACTATTATGCACTATTACATCGTTGTATTGGTAATGGTGTAGAGGGATCAACTATGCCATCTTCTAGATGGGCTTAGGAATGAAACACAAAGAACCCTTGGGACATATGCCCAAGGGATGCTATCTGAAGTTAGGACCCATCAAGTTCAAAGATTATTGGAGCAAGTTGCTAAAGAAGAATGTGAGCTAAGAAAAAGAGAGAGTGTGGAAGAATATAATAGAGATCCTTCCCTCCAAAAGAAGGGAGTAAGATTTTGTGAGGATGAAGAAGAGTCACCACTTGAAAAGATGATGAATAGAAAAACTTTGCCCATTAAAAAACTTGCATTAGAAGTATTGACAAAGGTGGACCAAATGTGAGACTCCCTAGATGATAAATTTCAAACCATTCTTAAAGTAGTAGAGGAGTCTAGAGAGCAAGGTAGTGAACAAGAAAAGAAAAAAAGAGAGAAGTAGAATATGCACGTAACAAGGGTAAGGGAAAAGTTGCCATCATCTAAGAGGTTGTGGATTCATATACAAACAATGATAGTGGATGCAAGATATGCCAATATGACCATCCTAAGGGATGTTGCCCTGTAATCTCACATTTGTAGGAGTCTGGGGTGTATGCACTCAACCCACAATTAAGCAAAAGGCAAATACCTTGAAGGTTACCTTATCCTCAAGGTAACCCAAGGCAGTTCCACCAACCCTTAACATATTATCCAAGTGGAACTCCACCACAACCAATCGAGCAGTATCAATAGTGGCAATACCTACAATCATGGGGAATTCCACCACCACAACAATATTATCCTTATCGACAACTTGACCCGTATGGATATTATGTGCTGCAGCCAGTCTCTCCACGTGACTCTACCGATCATGTTACTTCTCAACCTTACTACCAAGCTCATGAGTATTATAGGACTCCTTCTCTTAGGGTGATGTTCCACAAACATACCATCCTTCTCATCTGGCTGCACCTCTTCCACCCTTAACTCCATTACCACTTGCTTAAGCTATGCAGCGTGAACTCCCTACCCAGCCGTGGCAACGTAATGCCACCATGGCTTTTAACCCTCAACCTACTATTGGTTCTAACAACCACATGAAGAAAAAACATTTATTTAGAACCAACAATCCANCATAGTGATGAACTGATTGGCCAACTCTAAATAAATGTTACTCTTTTTCAGTGGAGGCAAGTTCCAAACCTTGTACATTTCTTGAGAAATCAAGTTGACACTAGAACCTAAATCCAAAAGAGCTTTGCACAGCTCATCCAATGATTTGTAGATATATCAAAGGACTCCCAGGATTAGAGAATTTCCTAAGAAGATGGCCAGCTTTTATGCAATCAATGACAGCATGAGTTAACATGACCATATGCATTGAGCATGGTCTTTGGATTGAGAAAGATCTTAAGCTTGTGGCTGCAAGAGCTTAGTTGGATTGTTGGTTCTAAATAAATGTTTTTTCTTCATGTGGTTGTTAGAACCAATAGTAGGTTGAGGGTTANACATACAACTAGTATGCACAAGTGACTGATATACAAAGATGCCTGTATGCAGTAGCCACAAGATAGGAAGGCACCTAGTGGCTGATAGTTGATCAAGAGAGTAGTTCAACTATATACATGGAACCAAATAAGGGTTTTACTTGCACTTACATCGATAGCATAGATACATTAGAGCAAGTCCATCATGAACTTCTAATTCTTGACTTTAAAAACATCAACTAGGAAAAGTTGGAAGTCCCCGATAAGTTTAAGTAAGAGCCCCTTGAGCTAAAACCATTGCCCACTGGTATGGAATACACGTTTCTTAAAAATGGAAAACTGATAATTATTAACGCAAAGCTTTCTCCTCAACAAAAAGAAAGACTACTGAAAGTGATAAATAAATGGCTGAAAGCCTTCGCTTGGTCATATTCTGAATTAACTAGAATAGATCCTAGGATATGCCAACATAGGATTTATACCGACCCTTCCATGAAACCTCAAAGACAATTGTAGAGGCGATTGAACCCAAAGCTGAAGCAAGTAATTAAGGAAGAAATTGAATAGCTTCTAAAGGCTAGGTTCATCTACCCCATTGCTGATAGTGAATGGATTAGCCCTTTAGTTATAGTGCCCAAAAAGGGAGGAAAATGAAGGGTGTGCATAGATTTTAGGCTACTAAATATGGCAACATTCAAGGACCACTTTTTGTTTCCATTCATTGACCAAGTCTTAGACACCATCGCAAGGCATCGCTACTATAGTTTTCTGGATGGGTACAGTCAATACAACCAAATACAAATAGCCCCAAAAGACCAAGCCAAGATTACGTTCACTAGTCCTTGGGGAACATTTGCATACAAACAGATGTCTTTTGGCTTGTGCAATGCCCTTGCAACGTTTCAATAATTAGTTCTAAGAATATTCTAGCAACAAAGAGGAAAGAGTGTGGAGGTCTTCATGGACGACTTCTCCACCTACAGAGAAAACTTTGATCAAGCCTTGGACCAGTTAGAGCAAGTATTAAAATGATGTGTAGAAACCAATTTAAGGCTCAACTAGCAAAAAAGCTATTTGATGGTTCAAGAAGGTGTCGTACTAGGGCATAAAATTTCACAAACAGGGATAGAGGTAGACCTCAAAAAGATCAAAGTTATCCAAGGAAAACTAGAAACTGTAAAAGATATCTGGTCATTCCTTGGACACAGTGGCTACTATAGAAGGTTTATTGAGAACTTTTCAAAGGTTTCAAAATCATTGGTTGAACTAATAAAAAAGGATGTACCTTTTGAATGGACCAGGGAATGCAAACTAGCTTTCCAAACTTTAAAACAGAAGCTGGTAGAAACACCTATCCTACAAGGTCCTAACTAGTCTAGGCTATTCCACATAATGACCGACACATCCAACTATGCTTTAGGAGCCGTACTTACCTAGTTAGATGATCGAAAACATCCTTATTACATCCACTATGCAAGTATAAGTATTATTAGTGCACAACTTAACTACACTACAATAGAGAAAGAATTAATGGTTGTAGTTTTTACACTAGAAAAATTTAGGCACTATGTCTTGGGCTATAAGGTATTCATACACACGAATCATAGTGCAATAAGGTTCCTAATAAATAAACCAATGGTAAGCCCTCACATCATACAATGGCTTGTAATCTTACAAGAAATCGATCTTACGATGATCGATCATAAAGGCACTGAGAACGTAGTTGCTAATCATTTATCTCGGTTGCGATGGGACAACAAAGAGGATGAGTATCCAATTTTTGATTATTTCTTAGATGAACTCCTCTTTGTAGGTGTAGTGAATAATTAATTAACCATGAAGACAAATTAGTATAGTAGCATTCTCACCTATCTCCTTATACAACAAACACCACAAGGGTTTGACGCTAAAAAGAAACAATAGTTTCTTCACTGAGATAAGTATTTTATGGAAATCAATAGGCAACTTTATAAAGTATGTTCTGATGGCTTGGTCCGATGGTGTGTTCCCAATGTAGATCAACTATGAGTTCTTGAAGATGCTCATGAGGGTCCTTGTGGGGGTCATTACGTTGGGAGATGAATAGCCATTAAGATCTTGCTTGCAGGATATTATTGGCCTACATTATTCCGAGACGTCCATTATTTCATCCAATCTTGTGAGCACTGTCAATGTGATAGGGGGATGACTGCTATAATGGAGGGTCTGCAACAATGGATTCAACCTTTAGAACCCTTTGACATTTGAGGAAGTGATTTTATGAGGTCGATTATACCAATGTCCAATAGAAAAGCTTATATTATTGTTGTCATTGATTACCTTAGAAAATGGGTAGAAGTAGTTGTTGTTAAGGATTGTACATCATCTATAGTTGCATAATTTGTTCAACAAAAAATCATAAATAGGTTTGGTATGCCTTGTGCACTTATTTTAGACAATGGTACACACTTCATAGGTGTGACATTTTGAAAATTAGGTGTTGAGCACAAACTGACTATACCATATCACCCCCAAGCAAACAGTCAAGCCGAAGTTACCAACAGGGAGATTACGAAGATATTGACAAGAACCATTAGCAAGTTTAGGCGAAACTGGAGCACTAAACTAAATGATGCTCTTTAGGCATACCACTCCACATGGAAACTCCCTATAGGCTACTCTCCCTATGAGTTAGTGTACAGTAAATTACCAACACTTCCCATTCAAACTAAGCTCCGTATACTATCCACAACATATGACCTCAACCTTGACCTTGATCTAACAAAAAAAAATGGTTGATGATCCTAAACTTGCTAGATGAGAACTGATTGGCTGCCCTTTTATCTAATGAATTGCACAAGGCCTTCAATAAACAATGTCATGGCCTAAGAATTAGGAAAGTTAAATATCAACAAGGAGATAAGGTTCTCTACTGGAATCCCACACATGTGCCACAATGTACCAAGTTACAATTGTTGTGGGAAGGACCTTATGTCATTCATGAAACTTTTCCTTCAAGGGCCATTATGACATACAAACCTCAGAGCTTGGATAAGAAACTGTTGGTCAACGTTCAACAAACCAAACCTTTCCATGAGCTTAGAATAACTAGTACTCATACTACCTCTGTTGGTGGACAACCTTGCTCACTATTTTGGATCTTCTCCTTCCAACTCAGTCATGGGGGAGATGGCCACCTATGCCAGCCATTCTAAGCCCTCATCCCTTTTTGTCTTTTTTGATTTACACATTTCTTCAATATTTATTATTTTTGTTTTACATCATTGTTCACATTTTTACTATTTCTTTGTTTGGTTGATTTACTTTCATTTGTCATACAATAAGTGCTCCTGATGATGGATTGAATTATATAATATTGATTGCTAATGTTTGGTTTTTACCTCTGAGTTATGATGTTGATATTATGATATGGTTCTTTTGATAAAACAGGCAATGAGTCCATGTCGTCTAGTCATCCATTCAACTCTGTGGTCTTCCTTTTCTTGGAACTGTATAGTCCATTTTTTTTAATCAACTTCTTAATAAATTGGTGGCTTGGTATTTTTCAAACTAAAGAAAAGACTTAATGGTTGAAATGGATGTGACTTCAAGGAGATTTGATGCATTTGTGCTAGCCATTCTCTTGGGTCCTTGGATGCTTTTTCTTGGATTTTCTGCCATTTTTCCATTGATTAAATATCAGGAAGCTAAGTGAATAAAAATAAGTCTTTGCATGGTGTGGTTCTCATGCAAAAAAAGAGAGAGTGGAAATTCAAAGCACACCCCTTAGACATAATAAAGTAATATGGGCTATAAGCATTGGTTATGGCACTGGAAAGACATGTTACCCATGCTTGAAGGTTCCCTCTAACTAAGGCCCTTTCTCGCTGCTTGCTTCTCCATCTCGTTCTCCTTGGGATGGTTTTGACTCTTTGTGGAGGAATTCTTGTTGCTTTAAGAGGATGGATTGGCCAACTGTATTGATGCGAGGTCACTGAGTGTGGTTAGTTTGAGTTCAGATTTGAAATGAGTTTTACTTAGTCACATTGACCATGACATACACAAGGGACTTTACACAACTTTTCTCTTGGGATTTCATTCCATTTCTACTTTCCATATTTTTTCCATTTTTCACCTCATTGGCAATTTTATGATTAGTCCATATCTTGGTTGATGCAGTGTTTTTCCTTGGTAAATTCTTTTGAGTAAGTTTTTTAACTTTTGCTTTTGAATGACATTCCTAGAGCCTACGGACTCTTTGGTTTCTGGGTTTGTCAGGGCATACAGGGCATGAGCCTGCTTTGGGAAGGACCCACTAGCATTCCTTTTTGGTGCAGTTGTTAAGTTCTTTTCCTTAAACATTCTCTGCAATCAACCATTTCTCATTTCATCTCCATCTTTGACATCCACTTTATTGGCATTGCCATTGTTATTTTTCCCATCTTTCTTGTTCCTTATATTTTTTCATCTTATTGCTATTGAAGATTCGCTCTTAGTTGTGGGGGCCCTAGCACAAATTTTTCATTTTCTCCATTCTACTACTTGCCTAACCCCTACACCTTGGGTAGTTATCAGTAATAAACCTCTAATGTAGTTTCTGCCATAACCACAACACAGCCAATGTGCTTTATATCGAGGCAAGGTATCAATTGCATTATGGCTTACTTATCCTTGCTTATTCATGACTGTATTGTATGTGTAGATGAAAATTACACAAACTATGGACTAGAATAAGAGGAAGCATTCAAGATGGACTGGAGCTAGAATGTTTATGCTAGGAACAAGTCTGGTCATGTGGCTATGGATAAACAACGGAGGACATAATCTTAGCATTGGTAGTAACATGACTTATTTTCTTTTCTCCCTCTTTCTCTTCAAGTTGTCAAGTGAAGGTATGGATGTCATCTATGTACAGTGTTCACCACAAAGGATGTGAACACCAATGTTGTAATATGTTTGTCGATTTGTTCACCAGGCACTTTGAGTTTGTTATTCCCAAGCATTGTCAATTATCATTTAGTCAATAATCCCATACCTTCCCAATATTTTGTAAGGAACTCAAGGATGAATTTTTATTTAGTTATGGGGGTATGATGAGCCGTGATATCACGTACGCAATACTGCATATGCAATATCGTGCCCTTCCATGTGATATCACATATGCAATATCGCAGCCTACCTCATTGCCTATAAATAAGAGGTGGGAACACTTGGTTTGCATAGTTAATCTTAGTCCCTTACCCAAACTCTTGCCTTTTCTCCCTCTTAGAGTTAGAATTATTTCTGTGTGCCCGTATAGGAGTCATAAAGTGAACGGATCTTTATTTGAGCATTGTGTACCTGAGCACACCTTGTGCATGGCAATAAATACAAACTTTGTGATAAACCTTGTAGCATTTAGAATGGATTAATTAATGTTAATTACTATTACTTAATTCTTTCCTTAGTTAATTAATGATTCTCTCTTACCCTACAACTCTCTTAAGTAAGCACACACAATACGATCACTTTGAGCATGCATGTAACACTTGGTAACCCAACAATGATTAGAGTTTGGTAATCCCAGTAGTGTTGCACTAGTTTAGGATGTGTACGACAAGTGAGAACGAATACTGGTGTTAGGATCAGTTAAAGCCTAGTTAATAAGTAGTCAAATTAAATTAGTTATTTAGTTATCTCTCTCCTCCCTTATTAGAAACAGGACATAGAAACACAAAAAAGTATAAAAATCATATGCCTCAAGTTTACTTAACCATACAATTATGACATACAAGTAAGCTTGGGAAGACAATGATTGATCAACCTATTCTTGTTTCACAAAGGCACATAAGAAGTTGGTCCTTGGAATTTGACTGGATCATGTGTGGATGCTTGTATTCATATGGTTGAGCGTAGGGATACCTCATTGCTCATCATATACCTTCAGACTTTGTTGCTCTCAAAATGTGGGTTGAATCATACCACACCTTGTATACACTCTAAGATCTTCTTCAAAGTGATTTGATGCCACAAATCCACTCAAACCCACAAGGTTTTGTAAAGCTTAGAATTTGGTTTCCAATATCCCACAACCTTTACAACTTGAGCTTTGCTTCAAAGTATTATGACACTACACTAACACTTAGTCTCGTAGGATCTTGACAAGCTCAAGGATGATGTATTCCCAAAAGAAGTGCATCAACCCCATAGGGCAACAAAAGAGAAAAAAAAATTAAAAGGAAATAATGCAACTAATTATCCTTGTACTTTGAGGTATAACACACTTTGATCACTTACAATAGTACAAAAGATAGTACAATGTGGTACAAGAACAATAGAATGATGTATAAAATAATTACTTGATGTTGACACTTGATAGTTCATAATGCTTGCACATTTCCCAAGAGAATGAAGTCTTATTATAGTCTAGATTTTTCTAAAATCACTTCGAAATTCATCCAATGACTATCTAATGATCACTAGAGATGTCTTCTTTAAAATAGAGATGTCTTTCTGTATTAGATTTCCATTTGAGAGAGATGTCTTCTCAACAAGGAAGATCTCTTCTTCATAAGAAAGACATTTACTATTTCTGAAAGATGTCTTTGTCTGAGAAACCTTCAACTCGACTAAGACATCTTCCTGATCAAGGAGATGTCTTTGCTTAATGGAAGACATCTACTATTTCATGGAGACATTTTCTACAATAAGTTGTTCAATACAAAGGTTTCTCTTTGATCACTAGAGTTGAGATTTTAGGTTCTTGTTCCTTGTCCATTTACTTTGAACTCCCGCATTCTTCCTTGAGACCTTGTAGATGTCCTTCTTCTTTAATCTTTTCCTTTTGTCTTAATCTAAGTTCTTTCCATACACAAAACCACACTAGCATCATTGTTCTTCATTTTTATTAATGTTTTGACATACAGAAAGGTCAATAATCTTCTCCTTTTTGGTGATGTCCAAAACTTAAGAAAATGGGTGAGATAAACTTGTAAAGAAAAATATTAAGATATATAAATTCCTATGGTAGCTAGGGACAAGAATATAAGCATTGAGATTAAAAGTAATTCAGTACATGGGAGATAATGAAATAATGCAAAAATAAGAATCACAGAGGTAACTAAAGAAACACCATTAGCCTATACCATAAATCATCTGCAACTATTCATACAACCAACTGTCCATATACCATAAATCATCTACCACTTTTCATACAACACCGTCATCATACATAATCAGTCACATATGTGTAAGTCCAAAATCACATATGTGAATTACCAAAAAACTCTTCCCCTTTTTGGACATCAACAGAAAGAAGAGATAAAAAGATCATCCAAGATGCCTAATCACTAATCTCAATTATATCATTAGACTCAAATCCTTCTACTACATAAGATTAATGATAATTCTTCTTCTCATTGTCATTACTATTGGTGCTGGATTGACTCGACCTCTACTCAACCTCATTAGATGACTCAAGTTGCTGAATGGGAGCCCACCAAGGATGAAGCTTTACTTGAAACTGAGATGAAGATAGTAGACCTGGTTGAATTGAAGGTTGCTAAGTTGGTACCCATTTGGATGTGGTTCCAAAGATACTCTCCATAGCCTACTGCTCAAATGATCTAGGAGTATTAGCTAATGGAGGAACTAAATGTATAAGTGGTTTAGGATCATGATGCTTAGGCTACTACATGGGAAGATGATGATCCCCTTGGATATGAGCTAGTGGTCTTCAAGCTTAGAGTCTGACTCCATTTCTAAATCATGTGTTTGAGAAGGTCTAGGTTATGCAAAGTACCTTGGTGAGATAGGAATGTCTTTCTCACTATCAAAAATAGGAGGAGGAGTAACCTCCTTTAGCTCATGCCCATTGGAAGAAGGAGGAATAACAACTGCATCCATACTCTTACACAAGTAAGAGGGGTTTTTCCCAAGCTTTACAATGGTTCATGTAAAAGGTTGGATAAGCTTATTTAGTAAAGAACTAATTTGGGCACTAGAGGATTTGGATATGCTCAGTTGGGGAGAGGTCCTTGATGATAATGCTTTCTTCTTCTTCTTTAGTGATTGGTGCTTGATCGTACTTTAGTGACATGAGAAAGAATCCTCTTCGCAGCATATTTGCTAAGGCTCCTCTTGACTTTGAGCAAAGGCATCTCTAGAATAGTCACTCCCTTCTAATGTATCAATAAATTGATGAGGTAGGAATGCCCAAGGATTTTCTCCTTGGCAAACAGACTCAACATGTCTCGGCAGAGTGTATGTCCCAGATCTAATGGCAATCCTGTGAGAAGATAATAAAAGACAAAATCTTGAGGTGGTAACAAATAACTATAACTTTTCTATTTTACCATAATGTTATACAACATAATAAGAGACAAGGTGGAAGCATCATGAGTCATCATGCTCCACTCAATATGACATTTGTCAAAGAATACATCTTTCCCAAACAAGGCATCACAAAATTTGTCATGTCCTACAAGAATTATACCATCGGAATAAATATTAGCCATGGAATCAATTGTAACATGAAATACATCTACATTGGAAATCCCAAGGATTTCATTTACAACTTGGAGAGAGGCCTCAATGAGAAGATCCCGAAGCATTGAAGTGAATGTTCCAATAATAGCATTTGAAATAACAATGTTGCAATAGAATTCTCTAATAAACACTTCAAGAATTAGAAAATTCATTGCAATGAAGGATCCCTAGATCAAAGCTTTAAAATATTCCATTAGAGTATTTTGCCTATGGATAGGAAAAGAAAGAGAGTGCTTACTAATAATGTTTGTGGTATGAGTTGCCTCAAACCTATGCTGTGTGCTGGAACTTATGAATTGGGGTATGTAGAAAGATGGCATGCCATTGGAACTACCCTTAGATCTCTTCTTTGGTGGTGGCCTAGATGTTCCAACCTTCTTGTGAATCATTCTTGACAAAATCGCCAGTAATGGTGGATCCCTAGTTATCTCTATGGGGTCAATTTGGAAGAATAAGATAAAAGAATGGAGGTTTTAACTTTAATAGTGACAACAATCGAGGGCTTAAAATGAAAAAGGAGATGTCTTTCATAGGAAGAAGATGTCTTATTTATGTTTTAAAAAAATTAGTAGACATATTTGCCATGCTGTAGGAAAATTCAAGTAGACGTCTTTATTCATGAGTAGACATCTTCATGTAGACGTCTCTTTCTTGGAGTAGACATCTTCTCAAAGATTTCTTCACTAAGAGAGGATCAATAGGATGGGATTTTGGGAAAAGCTACTAAGGACTATAGTCTTAATAGATGTTAAAAAAAGAGAGCTTTCATCTACTTACCTACTATTCTATTGAAAATTGAAGGTACTCAAAGAGCTAGAGAAGGAATTTTATCTTTTGAAGATTCTCTTCTTAACTAAAATTATGCAATGTCCAAGGCTTGACTTTCTCTGATGAATTTGTTAGTGAGAGTTTCTTGGTTCCCTTGTTCTTGCCTTTTTACTCTTCATTCTTTTCTAATTCCTTTATTATTTTGAGTTCTTGTCTAATATCTCCTATCATCTTGAAAAGATTCCTTTCTTGATGTACTTTGATAAGATCAAGGAGTCTTATGATATGATCAAATATTCATATGATAATACTTAAGATTGCAATCCCATTGTTTATGTCCTAATTTATGATAATAATAGCACCTAATCCTCCTATGGTAGTATGAATGAGTATGATGATCAAACCTTTTAGGACCATTTTGATGGATATGAGCTTCCTATGATTTTGATGTAGTAGAATTATTCTTTGAAGAATCATTTGATTATGATGGGTTTGAAGGTGGTTGCTCTTGTGTACAACATTCCATTTCACTTTTATCATGTGAAATTCTTCCTTTTCCTAGTATCATCTAAAGGGATTCCTTTTCCTTTACCAACCTTTCATTTACTAATTTGACATATGCAATTTCTACTTTGGCCTATTCATAAGACAAGGCTATCTTTTCATTCTTAGCCTTGAGGTCTAAGAGTTCCTTCATAAGGTTAGAATTAGTTAAATTCAAGAAGGAGATTTCTTGATCCTTAGTTTTGGCTTGTCTATTTAACTTATTGCAAAGATTTTGAAAAGATAAAAGCTCATTGCATAATAGATCAAACCTCTCTTCATTATTAAGATCATCATATGATGAATTACTGTCATCATCAGTGAGGGCTATGCAAATGAAATGATAATTTTTCACATCATCCCCCATCTCTTCCTCACTCTACTCCCCATCATCCCAACTTGTACAGAAGTTGGTTTTCTTTACTTCATCAGTGGATCTATTGTTGTGCTACAACCTACTATTGCTAGGACATTCAGAGTCCATATGGTGTTTTCCACCACAAACCTAGCATTCTATAGAAGACAAATCAAGGTTACAATTTAAAATATTTTTACCTCTTTCTTTACCTTGGAATAGATTGGATCTTTACTGATTTGACCCCTTACTTTTTCTTACTATCAATCATTGTAACTTCCTTGAGAAAAAGGCAATCTCATCATTGTTGCCCCCATCATGTTCATTGAGTTCCTTCTTCTTGGAGGTAGTCTTTAGAGTGATGGATTTTTCTCAGATAGCTCCTTTGCTTATGACATTCATTTCATAAGCAATTAGAGTGCTTTGAAGCTCTTTAAATTTCAGAGTTGAAAAATCTCTAATTTCCTTCATGGCCATGGCCTTTGGCCTGAACTCCAACATAAGTGTTTTGATTATTTTAATAATGACATTGCTCTATGCCAAATCTTTGCTAGTACCTCTAATGGCCACAACAAGATCATTCGCTCTAGAAAAATAATCTTTTATTTTCTTACCTTCTCTTATTCTTAGCTTATCATATTGACTTTTTAAAACCAACAACTTAGATTATTTAGCTATAGAGGTTTCTTTTTAAGTATCCTCTAATGTTTACCAAATTTCTTTGGTCATTTTACATCCAACTACTCTATTAAACTCAAATATATTCAAAGTGCAATAGAAACAATTTTTTGCCTTTGAGTCAAACATAAACTTATCTGTCTATTCTTGTGTCCATTTGTTATGGGCCTTGATGGTTTTGGTGGAGCTATTGATAGGTGGAGTGTAGCCTTCAAGAATGGACTTCCAAACTTTAAACTCCATAGATTCAAAGAATCCTTGCATCCTAGCTTTCCAATAGGTGAAGTTGAATACATTGAACATTAGTAGCTTTGTATAAGATGTTCCTTCCATTGGTAACTCTTGAAGTTGATGAGGAGGAAGAGTACTAGACTGCAATACACTTGTATATCATTGAATTTAGAAGACAGGAGGAGGGGGGATGAATTAGCCAAAGCACAGACTAAATTTTAAAGTGGCTTCCCAACTTGGGTAGTTCACACTCAAAGGGTAGTTCATTAGCACACCTCCAAACTTTGTTGCTTTCAAACTATGATTTGAAGGGGTACATTGTAAAGCCTTTAATCTCTACTCTAGAGTGATTCAACACCATGAATCCACTCAATCCCATAAGGTCCCGACAAGCTTAGAATGTGGTTTCTAAGATCCTAAAAGCTTTACAACTTGAGATTTGATCTCGAGTGTTGTTGCGCTATACTAACACTCAATCACATAGGATCTTAACAAGTTCAAGGACGATGCCTTCTTGCAAGAAGCACATCAACCTCATGGGGCAACGAAAGAGAAATAAAAATTACAAGGAAAGAATGCAACTAATTTTGCTGATTGTTATACTTTGAGGTACAACACAGTTTGACCACTTACAATAGTACAAAAGATAGTACAATGTGGTACAAGAATAATAAAATGATGTTTATAATAATTTATTGATGTTAACACTTGATAATTTATAATGATTGTACATTTACCAAGAGAATGATGTCTTCTTATAGGCTAGATGTTTCTAAAATCCCCTCAGAATTTGTGCAATGACTATCTAATGGTTACTAGATACATCTTCCTTGAGATAGAGATATCTTTTTGTATCAAACTTCCATTTAGGAGAGATGTCTTCTCCATAAGGAAGATTTCTTCTTCATAAGAAAGATTTCTATTGTTTCTAAAAGACTTCTTTATCTGAGCAACCTTCAACCAAGCTAAGATGTCTTCATCATCAAGGAGATGCCTTTGCTTGATAGAAGACTTCTACTATTTCTTGGAGACGTCTTTCTACAATAAGTTCTTTAATACAAAGGCTTCCTTTTGATTACTAGAGTTGAGCTTTAAGGTCTGTGTTCCTTATCCATTTAATTTGAACTCTTGCATGCTTCCTTGAGACCTTGTAGATGTCCTTCTTCTTTGAGCTTTTCCTTTTTTCTTAATTCTAGTTCTTGCTCTAAACACAACAACCACACAAGCATCCTTGTTCTCCATTTTTCTTAATCTTTTGACATATCAAAAGGTCAAAAAAATCCACTGGAAGCCACATCCTTTTCAATTCCACTTGATTCATTCAAAGTTTGAAAAGCACCGATGTCATGGGCTCTTTATATATTGTTATTAAGAAAGGACCTCATGCTTTCCAAAATGAGAGAACACCATAGAGTTGAGTGGAATGGGTGGATGATGTGAGCTCACTACTTGATAGCATGAGAAAACCAATGTCTCATTAATCCATGTTAAAATTTAATGATGAAATCTAATCATTAAGTGATCAATTTGATCAATATAATTCATTAAACCATCATCAATCAGTAGCTATATTCAACATCAAGTCCTAATGGTAATAAGGAAGAGAAATACATGTAATAAAAAATCCAAATAATGTAAAATATAAAGCAAATTACAAAATATCCAGGATAATGAAAAAGTATAAAAATTATATAAAATAAATAAAAAATTTAAAATAACTATGGAGCCACTTATAGGATGTTAGTATGGATGGTCATCTCCCCCATGATTGAGTTGGATGGGAGAGATTCAAAAGATTGAACCTACTTGGCCATCAGTTAAGATATTAGTTCCATTAGTTGTTCTAGTGTACAAGAAAGGTTTGAGCTATTGCATGTTGACTAATAACTATTTATGTGGGATAGTAGGGTGGTAGATCATCATGGACCTAGATGGAAAGATTTCATATATAATGTGAGGACCCTCCCATAGCGTTTGAAATTTTGTATGTTGAGGTATATGCATGGGGTTCTAGTAAAGCACCTTATCTCTTATTTGAAATTTTACTTTTCTTATTCTAAGGTCATGGCATTACTTGTTATGTACCTTGTGGATTTCATTTAATGATAGGGTTACTAATCTATTCTCATCTAGCATGTTAAGATTCATTAATCCTTCTTTTTGGGCTAGACTTAAATTAGGTCAAGGTAACAAGCCATTGAAAGTGTATGGAGCTCAGTTTTGATGGGAAGAGTCAGAATTTTTCTATACACTAACTCCTATGGAGAATACCTAATAGGAAGTTTCTATGTTGAATGATAAGCCAAAGGGCATCATTGAGTTTACTATTTTAGTCCTTTCTATATTTACTAATTATTCATGTTAGTATTTTGGTGATTTTCTTATCTATGATCTTAGCTTGACTGCTAGATTGGGAGTGGTATGGAGTTATTAGTTTATGTTCAACCCCCATTGGCACTAGTAAATTATCTTTCATTATCCAAAATCAGTGTCCATGGCATACCAAACTTGTTTACAACATGCTGTTTTACAAATTGTGTCATTGCAGAAGATGAATAATTAGTGAAGGTAGTGCCTTTGCCCACTTGGTGCAATAATCAACTGCCATGATGATATATGCCTTTTCATTTGACATGAGGTTGATGGGTTCCATGCAGTTAATCCTCTAAAGATCAAAAAGCTTCAATGGTTAGATCCATTGCTAAGGTCCTTCCATGCACATGGTCATTCCTTAATCACACTGTCACTTATCACAAGAATGGAAGAAATGATGGGCATTCTTGGAGATTATGTGTCAATAATACCCCACCATGAGGATCTTAATGGCCATCCTTATTTGAGCATAGTGGCCCCCACAAGGGCCTTTCTGTACATCCTAGAGGATTTGAAGTTGATCTACATTAGGGACAAACCATTGAACTATTCCATCTATGTAACTCTTGTAGAGGTTGTCATTGATTTCCATGAAGTGTTTGGCTTAATGAAAAAATCATTATTTATTTTTGTTGTCCCACTCCTATGGAATCTACTGTGGAAGTAGATAAGAGAGGATGTGGTTGTACCAATTTATTTCTTTGGAATCTTGAGCATTAATAGCATCAAAAAAGAGGAATTCATTAGGAAATTAATTAGATAATGGGTCCTCATCCTCTTTGCTATGCCATCTTAACTGGGACAAGTCATCAACAACCACATTCTTGGTTCCCTTTTTATCAATCATGGTTAAGTTAAACTCCTAAAGGATTATCAACCACTATATGACATAAGGGCTCACCTTTGGCTTGTTCATTAAGAACTGAATGGCACTATGATTGATGTGCATAAAGACTTGGTATCCAGGAAGATAGTGCCTAAATTTCTCTAAGGTGTACATCACTATCATAATCTCCTTTTTAGTGGTGATGTAGTTTAGTTGTGCATCCACAATGATACTACTTGCATAGTGGATGTAGTATGGACATTTTTAATCATTCAACTATGTAAGCACAAATCCCAAGGCATAATATGATGTATTCATCATAATGTGGAATGATCTTAACTAGTCTGGAACCTATAGAATTGGAGTTTCTATGAGTTTCTTCTTCAATTATTGAAATGCATGTTTTGATTTATTAGTCTAGATAAATAGTGCATATTTCTTTGTCAGTTCTACTAATGGTTTGGCAATCTTTGAGAAGTTTTCAATGAAGCACCAATAGTAATTGGTGTTTCCAAGGAATGACCTTACATCTTTCATTATTTTTGGTTGTATGATTATTCCTTAGATGATGCTTGCTTTCCTTGGATCTACCTTAATTCCTTTGTTTATAATTCAATGCCCTAGAACAATGTCCTCTTGGATAATTAGGTGGCTCTTCTACCAATTCAGCCTTAGGTTTGTCTCCATACACTATTAAAGAACTTTCTCAAGGTGGTACAAGGCTTGCTTGAAGGCAACCCTATAGGTAGAGAAGTCATCCATGAAGACTTCTACCCCACTACTAATCTGTTGTTGGAAGATGCTTAGGATGAATTGTTGGAATGTGGAAAGAGTATGCATAGACCAAACGACATCTTTCTATATACAAAGATCCCCTAGGAACTTGTCAATGTTGTCTTGGCCTTGTCCTCTTGTGCTATCTAGATTTGGTTATAGTCTCTATAACTCTCTAGAAAGCTGGAGTAACAATGCTCCACAATGGTTTCTAACAATTGGTCCACAAATGACAATGGGAAATGGTCTTTGTAAGTTGTCATATTCAATAGCCAAATGTCTATATAGACTCTCCACTTTCCTCCTTTATTTGGTACAATAACAAGTGGACTAAACCACTCACTATACAAAATGAGAAAAATGAACCTAGCCTTGAGGATTTTTTTTAATATTCTCCTTGATGATTTGCTTGAGTTTTAGATTTAAGCATCTTTATGATTGCCTCTTTGGCTTGATAGAGGAGTTTGTATAGATTTTGTGTTGGAATATCCAAGGATCAATCCCTTTTAGCTCATGATATGACTAGGAAAAGGCTATTATCCATCTATTCACAAATTCTACAATTTCTTTTTCTATTATGGAGCAAGTATAGCATTGATGATTACTAGCTTTTCATTATTTAGAAATGCATATTCCATTCCTACTCTTAGAGCCTTTAACTCAAAGAGATCTTGCTGGAAAGTTTTAGAGATCTCCAACTATCCCCAATTGATCTCACTTTATGCATCCGAGAGTTGGCAATGGAGCTACTCTAGTTTATCCATGCTTTCAACATAAAGGCTAGTGATGCTCTCACCTAGTTCCATGCATATTGTTGATCTAGCCTCATTGTCTATTATTAGCCACTAGATATCCTCCTGTTTAGTGAGTGCTACATACAAGCACCTTTGGATTTCTGTAGTCTTTGCATAATGATTACATGCCTGAAGTGATGTGCCTTTGATGATCCATAGTTTTTGCATGCAATGGCACCTTGTGTCATTATACACAATGCATTGAATTATCTTTTTCTTAATCTTGTTGAATTCATTTTCCTTGGAAATCTCCAAGGAAAGGTCTTGAATGCCCAACCTTGCATTGATGGTGCTCAACCATGTCCTTTTCATGATGATAAGAAATTTCCCCTTGCAGTTCTCCATATGGATCACCAAAAAATTAGTAGGATAGGACCATCCACAAACAATGATCATGATGTCCTCCATAAATTCCAAAGGAATAGTGATGGATTGGTCTACTAGTGCTAGTTTGATGTTGCTCTTTTTCAAGGGAGGGAGGTTCTAGTATATATACATATCTTGTGAAATTAAGTTAACTTTGAAACTTGAATCTAGAAGAGCCTTATACGGTTCATTTTCAATGATCTGCAAGTAGATAAGAGGACTCCCAAGATTAGATCTCTTCTTGGGAAGGTGGACAACCTTGATCTAATTTATGACTTCATGGGTCACCATGATAGTATGTAACTATGGGGCACTTTGGTTTGAAGGCTCCTCAATAAGTATTTTAGAGGTTAAAGGAGTGGGGTTGGTAGCCATAGGTATTTAAGAGGACCTTGTGGGTCTATTGGTTTTGAAAAATGACCTCTTGTAAGGCTTGGGTTCAAAACCACTCGACTGAGGATTCGACTACAAGCTTATTGCCCTTGTGATGTATCTTTACTATGGCTAGGCAAGTATTTCACCTTTCATGGATGGAGCAAGCGATAGAGTTGTTGATGGTGGTGGTGTAGGAATAGATGGATGTTGAGAAGGATATAGGAGAAATGACAAATTCCCTTTTGGAGAAGGTGCACTATAGTACTTTAGAGAGTAGTAGTGATGTGAGAAGGAAGTCTTACTAGTAGAGTCACTTGGAGAGACTAGCTACTAAATGTAGTAACCATAGGGATCAGGTTAGTGATAAGGATACTAGTACCTTACGTGTGGCATCCCCAATGACTATGGGTGTAGCTACTATTGATACTACTTCTAAGGTTGAGGCAGTGCTCCACATGGATAGTATGCTTGTTGATGGAATTACTATTAATAGTTTTATTGTGGATAAGGCAACCTTTTGGGTGCTTGTTGTTTTGCTAATCTAGGATTTAAAGCATGCATCCTAGATTCTTGTAGGTGAAACAACACGGGATAACATCCCTTAGGATATTCTTATTAACATATGTCATAACCACCATCATCATCACTTTCTAAATCTGTAGCCTCCTCTAATAATTTAGCTTTACCCTTATCCTTGTGATAATTCTATTTAACATCCTTTTTTTGTCCTTCTTTCATCATCACTAACTCCTTAATCTCTGTGTTCTTCTAGAATCTTCAGAGTAGTTTGGAACTTCTCATCTAATGAGTCCCACATCTTATCTACCTTAGTTGATATTTTTGTAATAGATTTTTGGATAGGTAAGGTTTTTCTCTATACTTCATCAAGTGGTGCCTCCTCCTCATTATCATAGAAATGGACCTCCCTCTTGTGAATAGATGGGTCTCTATTGTACTCTTATGTACTATCTTATTTCTTTAGCTCTTCTTCCTCTTTGGCCACTTGCTTTATGAGCCTTTGGATTTGATGGAATCTTAGCTCAAAAAGTCTGTCTTGGACATAAATCCTAAGGGTTCTCCTTGTTTTAGTTTTGAGCCCACCTATAATATGATGTAGCTAATCTTGTTGGAAGTATCATGGCCTAGGCATCAGTGCAACAAAGAGTAGTACCTACCTAAGGTTGCATCCAAGCACTCATGAGTGCCTTATTTCTAGTGTTGGATTTACCTTCACAAATTGGACACTCTAGAGTATGTTTAAGATTTTTCATTAAATAGCTCCAACATCATACTCCATTAGTAAATGAATTTCAATTCCAAGGATTGATACCATCTTTGTACTTATTTTATGAGTGTCCTAGGGAATTGTTTCAAGTTTTACCATTCATTTTTCACATTTACAAGGCAAAGACATCATGGAAGGATTGTAAATGATTCTATGGATCTAAATTATATCCCCTCATTAAATTTGGGGACATTGTTCAAATCTAGCCATTTGATGTAGCTATCCTTCAAGTGCCTAGTGGGAATTTTAACTGCCTCAGAAATATTCAACATATTTCTTATAGCTAGCAAAGGCTCATCGTAGTCATAATGGTTTTAGTGGTCCCTATCATGGCCATGACGCCTACAATGAGTCTTTTTGGGTATTCGATCTTTTTGAGATTCTTTCCCTTATTGTTATTCATGCCTTTATTCTTTATTTCCTAGTAGAATCTATGATCATTCCTATCCTACCATTCATCTCCATCACAATCTCTACTGCTCTTTCTATGATCTTGACCTATGCTTCTCCTATCATACCTAGAGAAGGAAGAAAATGAGGATGATGATGAAGGAAAAGAGAAAGAAAAATTAGCACTAAAATGATGCCTACTACCCCCTCTTCTTCAATCCCTACATAGATCTCCATGTTTATCTTTCTCTTGGTACTTGCCATTATCCCCACTTCTAAATGTATGGCTTTGATTGTTGTCTTTTGAGGCCTCCTAATCCTTGGAACCATTCCTTCCCCCCACCAAGATTGTCCATGGTTGATTGTAGCCTTTGGTTAATGGTATTCTCATTAAAGAAAGGGGGAGAATAAGTGTATTGGGATTGGCCTAAAAAGAAGTCTTCATCATCTTTGTGTGGTTGAAAGAATAAGTGGGTAGAAAACCTTTTGCCCTTTGAAGCCTCATATCAAGCTTCCATTTGTTGATCTTTCTTCTAGTGGGCCTTAGTGGGATGATAATCTCAATAGAGGTGATCTTGGACCTTGTACTTGGCATTAAGTCTAGTGATGGTGAACTTGATTAGATTGTTTAGAAACATTGTAGGAACAGATAAAAAAGAAGCCATATTAGTGATTGCAAATTTATAATGTCTTTTTATATCTTTTACTTTCTTAGTGATTGTCATTATTTATTATCTACAATGCCTTTATAAGATTTCACTATCTTTCATATGTAGTGCACTCAGCTAGACTAACTCCTCAACAATGGTGCCAATGATGAGAAACAAGTAGTCCCTCCACTCAACCATACAAATCATAAGCATTCATCGATGATCAAGTAAAATTTCATGAACTTAGCCCCTAAGTCTACTAATGAGCAAAGATAGTGCTATGAGAGTTATAATAATTGTCTTCTTGACTTCACTTGTGTAAAGCTTAGTTGTATGGTTAAAAGTAAGTCAAGGCACATGATTTTTATTTATATTCTATGTTTTATTTTATTTAATCTAAGTGTAAAATAAAGATAATTAATTAAAAATTAATTATTAAACTATCTAATGCCTTAATCTAACTAACCTAACATGAGCTTCTATGCCTACTTTCCATTTGCATCCTAAACTCACTCTAACACTACTGGGTTACCAAGTTTCTATTATTGGGTGTACCAAATAGCTACCATTAGGATTAGTAAGCATTAAGCAATATGTTCAAAGACTTATGTGTAGTTATTAAGTTTGTTACTTAACTAAAACATGAAGGCAAAGTGCATGAATAATATAGTTCAAGAAAATAAAAAATAATTTATTCTTAAGTACTGCAAGAAGTTCCAAGAATCTCATTTTTATTACTATCACATCAAAGTGTTCAGGTATATTGATGCTTGAATAAGGATCTATGCAATCTTTAAAGTGCTACTATGAGCACTCAAAAAATATTCTAACTTTGGACTAGGAAAACTACAAGAATTTGGCTAGCCTACTGATGAGACACGACCTGCATGTGCCGCGATATCGCAGCTTCCCCTACGATATCGCATACGCAATATCGTGGTCCATCGCCATATCTATAAATAAGAGGTGGCACTCCCTTCATTTCCCAATCCTAGCTAGAAGTAGCGAAGCTCTGGCAGATTGATCACTCTAGAGTTAGAATTTTTCCCATGTGCCTGCAGTAGGAGTCCTAGAGTGAACGGCTCTTTATTCGAGCAGCTTGTAACGTGAACCCAAGTTGTGTATGGAAATAAAGAAGAACTTGATTGGATAAACCTTTCAGTACATGGTTTTATTATTGTTTATTTACGGCTTTCCTAGTGCGCACAAGTACGACTTGGTTACGAACGTCTACGGACGTGTACAGCTAGTTAAGGAATCGGTTGCTTGTCGCAATGCATGAGTATGACTTGATTACGAGCATTGGCTACTTGGTAACCCAGTAGCGTATTCCAGGATTCTGCGCTTGGTAATCCCAGTGGTAGTCCAATGTGTACGGCTAGTCAAGGAATCGGCTACTCATTGCTAGGCTAGAACGTGTGATAAGTACGACTTAGTTACGAGCACCCACGGGTGTGTACGGCTAGCTAAGGAATCGGCTGCTTATCACACTTAAGCTAAATAGGTGCCTCAGTACGACCACTTCGAGCACTTGCGTTACGTGTGGTGATCCCAGTAACGATTAGCGTTTGGTAAGCCACAGTTGCATAGTTCAGGGTGTGTCCGGTAAGTGGGAACGGATGCTGACGCTAGTTAATTTAGACTTAGGACATTAGTTAGAGTTAGCTTAGTTTCTCAACCCTTTCCTCTGATAGCATAGAAGATAAACCGAAAAATACCAAAAAAATCACATACCTCAGACTTGCTTAACCATACACCGTGACACTTACAAGCAAGCCTGGGAAGACAACGAACGATTAACCCCAAGTGTTTCTTGTGGTGTTAAGGCATTTAGTCTGCGGAGTTCGACCGGATCGCGCGTGCACGCTCGTATTCGTATGGTTGAGTGTAGGGGTACCTCGCCACTCATCATTGGCGCCGTTGCCGGGGACTAAGTGTTTTTACGCCAATTGAACATAAGGGATATCACTCACATCGTTGTGAGCCTAAAACGAACCTTAGGGTTAATCAGTTAATTCAGAACATAAATAACGGTGAAAATTAGCACACCATTAGAAATGGCTTCTTCTCATGCAATCAACTCACCTAAGGACAATACAGGAGAAAGTCAGGATCATACGCATAACCCATATCAGCCAAGTCCTAAACAGTATTCGATAACTTATACTCATCCCGATGAGTATATCCCTGATTACACTTTTACCCTCCATCAGGACGAACAATTGCGCTGGAGAGATTCGGTTGGTAATATAGTCTTGCCACCAGATTGATCCATTCCAAACATGCTCCTCCGTGAATTGGCATAGATCGGCATGTAGGACTTATTCGCTGAATACGTTGCTAGAATATATCGCATAAGGGATTATCGTCCCACAAATGCCCAACGTATTTGGGACGAAAGGCAGGAGAGCCAACATTCACTATTGAAGGGCAAGGTTCCCCACGTCATTAGTAAAATAGGAGAAAAGGAACCCCTCATGATGGATTTCTTAGAAAATGATGTTCCTCCTCCTCACTCTAGTGAAGAGGTTAGGCATCAAGGCCTTAGATCAATGATACATATTCCAGGCTATGATCCTCGTGAACACTAGCTATTCACGGCAGGAACAACTACTCACACTAATGACGGACTCGTTGATCGTCACAACGATCAGGGCCAAAGCAGCCGAAGAGAAGGCAAGAAACATCACCATGGTGATGGATCCCCTTCTTCTTCTCCTTCATCTCATCATTCACCCTCTCCTTCCACATCTGGGCGCAGCCACCATGAGTGTAACGTGGAGAGTAAAGGTAAAAGAGATGAAATGCCTCGATAAGAAGGT